>SJYC01097993.1:0-10122 GCA_006408675.1 Madoqua kirkii
GGTAATTAAATTTAAAATGTATATGTTATATATTTTTTCACTATTATATCAAGACCACTTATTTACAGTTCCTTCAAAATGCTTATTTTCCCTGTGTTGACTGAGAATGCAACTTTTTAAGAGAAGGGAGCAAAGGCTAAGATGTCTGAGAATTCAGGCTTTGAGGTTTTATAAGTTTAGTGTACACTCAGTCATGTACGCCTCTTTGCAACTCCATGTACTGTAGCCCACCAGGTTCCTGTGTCCATGAAATTCTCCAGGCAAGAATACTGTAGTGGATATCCATTCCCTTCTCCAGGGGATCTTCCCAACCCAGGGACTGAACCCGGGTCTTCTCCATGGTAGGCAGATTCTTTACCATCTGAGCTACCAGAGAAGCCCTTTGGGTTCCATAATGGGGTTAAAATATTCAGGAGAATAGTAAGACTGGAACCCTTAGTTACAACTGAGGACAAAATGATAACCAACTGAGAAACAAGAAGATATTTTTCATTAGACAGCTTAATCTTCCAGTGAAAGATTGTAGCAGAAGATGCTATATTTGAAGAAATTATTCAGAAGACTTGTTCCATTTTCTCTGGTAGACCAATTTATTTATTTCTTTTATACCTTCTTCAGTTGATTTTTAGATTTTTACTCTGAGGTGCCCAGCATGAACACAGTGCTCTGAAAGGTTTTAGATGACACATTATACTTGATTGACACTTTCCTCAAAGTTACCTATTTATCCATGTTAGCTACTGGTCTCACACTTATTGGCACAGACTGGCTCCAAACTCAGAGCCATTAATGGCCAAGAACTATGTTTTAAGCATCACTCTGTTGTTGCTGCTGAAAATATGTGATGAGACATCTCAGGCCCTAAGATATGCATCAAATGGAGGAACACAGAGTCTATTCACTTTTTTTTTTTGTAGTTTAATTAATTTTTTTAAATTTTTATTTTTGTAGTTTAACTTATTGAAGTATAGGGGATTCCCAGGTGGTGCTAGTGGTAAAGAACTCACCTGCCAATGCAGGTAGAAGCAAGAGACACAGGTTCAATCCCTGAGTACAGAAGATCTCCTGGAGGAGGGCATGGCAACACACTCCAGTATTTGTGCCTGGAGAATCCAATGGACAGAGGAACCTTGACAGGCTACAGTCCATAGGGTTGCAGAGTCAGACACAGCTGAAGTGACTTAACAGGCACATTGAAGCATAGTTGATTTACAATGTTGTGTTAATTTCTGCTGTACAGCAAAATGATTCAGTTGTATGTATATATATATAATTTTCCATAATGCTTTGTCTTAAGATATTGACTATAGCTCCCTGTGCTATACAGTAGGACCTTGTTGTTTATTCACCCTAATAAATAGTTTGTATCTGTTTCTCCCAAATTCCTAATCCTTCCTTCTTCTCTCTCCCTCCCCCTTGGTAACAAGAAGTCTGCTCTCTGTGTCTGTGAGTCTGCTTCTGCTTCATAGGTAAGTTCATTTGTGTCATAGTTTTAGATTCTACATATAAGTATTATCACATGACCTATGTTTTCCTCTTTCTGACTGACTTCACTTAGTGTGATAATTTCTAGATCCAGTAGCAGTGCTGCAAATGGCATTATTTCATTCTCTTGTGATAGCTAACTATATTCACTTTTGTTCCTACTTTTTCACCCAGGAAATTTTTTATTTTCTTATATGCTATGCTATTTTGAGAGTCCTTAAGGTGTCCCAGATGCTCAAGGATATCCTCTGTGCTAAACTGGAGCATTCTCTTTGCATTTTATTGGGCATCACCACCTCTGTTGTATACTATCATATTCTGTCACCTAGATTCTGACAGATATCATGTCCAGCACTTGTGAAAGAACAGAATCTGCCATTAGGCATCTTATCTCCACCAGATACTGCCAACACTAAAATAAGAATCCTACCTAGAAATACCAGAGGAGACAGACGCTCCTGTAAAGTAAACTTGCATCTTATTAACTGAATGTCCATAGTGTCTAGCTCTCTTCCTCCTTATAAAACCCATGATCCTTAATACATAGTAGGTTATCAAGAAAGACAAGAGTAATCATCTAGCCATTTCCACAACATAAAGACGATAGATTTTGGCAACATTTCCTAATGATCTTTTTTTCTTGTGGAAGATTAGCTTCTTATAACATTTAGAACTTGCTAATTAAATGAGTCCAAGGAATACCTTCTGACAGTTTAGAAAGTTAAAAATTAGATCAGCATTTTCAAAATTGATGCTGGTTTGATACATGATAATAGCTGCCAGAAATCCATTTGATAGTAGGAAATAGTTGTCATTTAAAAATATTATTTGATGTTACAGACTTTTATTAGATTTTAGAGCAACACTAAGATGGATGAAAACTGTGAAAAAAGACTAGAGGCCAAGAAAGAACAGAAAATTATTTTGCTTTTGTCAAAAGAGTGGGATAGAAAATGGGATCAGTAGTAGATGCCTGGAGAGTTAGTGAATCTCAAGTCATGTAAAGTCATGTTTACCATCCAGAGGTACTTGTTCTTCATTGTCTACGTCTTGGGAAGAAACTCAGGGGTTAGTAGAAGGGCTTGATGGCATTGATTTGTAGAAAACTTACACTGAAAGCATAAAGCTTCAATGAACAAAGGGAACCACTGAGACAGGAATTGTCATTTGAGCAACCCTGAGGTATAGTTAAAGTGACCAGCTGTGAGGCTTGAGGAATAGGAGAGTAGTCTCAGATCTAGCCTAGTGACTAGGTGATTGTACTATTGATGAAGACAGTTAGGATGCAGAATATGTATAAGGTGAGGGAGAGATTTTAGTAGCTTGCAAAAAATACAGATATGACCTGCCACCAGATATATGTGAATATCTAGAAAGCAAGATAAGGAATAGAGGGTGCAGATACACCTTTAAGAATAACTAATGCATAAGCAGCATGTGATTGCATAGATAAAAAAATACTAGCAGAGACAGAAGAAACCATCATATTGAGAAGGAACCATCACAGAGAGAAGAACCAGAGAATAAAGATATCAAGCATAGAGAAGCATTATAGAAAGTGTATTATGAAGCTACCTCAGCAAAGAGATAGTGTAAGATCAACTCAGCAAAGATTAGCTGAATTTGCAATTAGAAACTCGTTGATACTTTGTATAAAGAATTCTGAATTTGCAGTAAAGAAAAAACAAGTTGTTGGTCACACTGAACTGCCTCAGGGCTTTCTACATGCCAGGACTCGTATCTTCCTCTGCAGGGTCAGCTATGGTGGCTGTGAAAATCCTGAACCCCAAGGCTGAGGTGGCCTGAGCCCAAGCAGCATTGGTGGTCAATATCAGTGCAGTGCCAGGGTTCAAGGGATGTAGGACGTGCTGAGGATCAATCTGGAACCTTCTGAGGTATAGTTAAAGTGACCAGCTGTGAGGCTTGAGGAATAGGAGAGTAGTCTCAGATCTAGCCTAGTGACTAGGTGATTGTACTATTGATGAAGACAGTTAGGATGCAGAATATGTATAAGGTGAGGGAGAGATTTTAGTAGCTTGCAAAAAATACAGATATGACCTGCCACCAGATATATGTGAATATCTAGAAAGCAAGATAAGGAATAGAGGGTGCAGATACACCTTTAAGAATAACTAATGCATAAGCAGCATGTGATTGCATAGATAAAAAAATACGAGCAGAGACAGAAGAAACCATCATATTGAGAAGGAACCATCACAGAGAGAAGAACCAGAGAATAAAGATATCAAGCATAGAGAAGCATTATAGAAAGTGTATTATGAAGCTACCTCAGCAAAGAGATAGTGTAAGATCAACTCAGCAAAGATTAGCTGAATTTGCAATTAGAAACTCGTTGATACTTTGTATAAAGAATTCTGAATTTGCAGTAAAGAAAAAACAAGTTGTTGGTCACACTGAACTGCCTCAGGGCTTTCTACATGCCAGGACTCGTATCTTCCTCTGCAGGGTCAGCTATGGTGGCTGTGAAAATCCTGAACCCCAAGGCTGAGGTGGCCTGAGCCCAAGCAGCATTGGTGGTCAATATCAGTGCAGTGCCAGGGTTCAAGGGATGTAGGACGTGCTGAGGATCAATCTGGAACCTAAGGGCACCGTGAAGATGCTTGTTTCTGGGGCTGGAGACATCAAGCTACTAAAGATGGAAATGTGCTTCTTCATAAATTGCAAATTCAACACCTGACAACCTCCTTAACAGCCAAAGTAGCAACCGCCCAGGATGACAAAACTGTGGATGGTATACTTCCAATGCCTTACTCATTAGAGAGCCCCTAAAGCACATGGCAGAAAGTGAAGAGGAACTAAAAAGCCTCTTGATAAAAGTGAAACAGGAGAGTGAAAAGTTGACTTAAAGCTCAACATTCAGAAAATGAAGATCATGGCATCTGGTCCCATCACTTCATGGGAAATAGATGGAGAAACAGTAGAAACAGTGTCAGACTTTATTTTCTGGGGCTCCAAAATCAGTGCAGATGGTGACTGCAGCCATGAAATTAAAAGACACTTACTTTTGGGGAGTAAAGTTATGACCAACCTAGATAGCATATCTAAAAGCAGAAATACTACTTTGCCAACAAAGGTCCGTCTAGTCAAGGCTATGGTTTTTCCAGTGGTCATGTATGGATGTGAGAGTTCGACTGTGAAGAAAGCTAAACGCCAAAGAATTGATGGTTTTGAACTGTGGTGTTGGAGAAGACTCTTGAGAGTCCTTTGGACTGCAAGGAGATCCAACCAGTCTGTCCTAAAGGAGTTCAGTCCTGGATGTTCATTGGAAGGACTGATGCTAAAGCTGAAACTCCAGTACTTTGGCCACCTCATGTGAAGAGTTGACTCATTGGAAAAGACTCTGATGCTGGGAAGGATTGGGGGCAGGAGGAGAAGGGGACGACCAAGGATGAGATGGCTGGATGGCATCACTAACTTGATGGACATGAGTTTGAGTGAAGTCTGGGAGTTGGTGATGGACAGGGGGGCCTGGTGTGTTGCGATTCATGGGGTCGCAAACAGTCGGACACGACTGAGCAACTGAACCGAACTGAACTGAAAGCACATGGCTGTCTACATGTTTGAAGAGCTTCATCCCAGAATAATTACAAAAGTATTTGAAGCTTCACAGGAAATGCACTTCAGTTTTTGGAACAAAGTAAACAAAGAGATGGACAAGGAAACACTTATAGATAGATGTGCCCTGCATATCTCTATGAACTAACGTTCACTCTGACCTTGCTGATGTATTAACAGAGGCTACAGTGAACTCTATTTTGGGCATAAAAAGAAAAAAGATAAACCTATTGACCTCATCATGGTTGAGATCTTGGGCGATGAAACAAAAACCTGAAACCAACCCTAGCTGAATCAGAGGTCTTATTTTGGACGAAGGGGCACAGCATCCTGATATGAAAAAGAGAGCAAGAGAGGTGTGCACTCTCAGATACAATGTGATGTTATTATAATATGAAAAAAAAAGAAGTGAATTCTGTTTTTTATTATTATGATGATTTCTTTTATTACAAGAGTACAGAGGAGAAGGAGAAACTAGTAAGAGCTAAAACAAAATTCACTGAAGACAGAGTCAAAAAATAATAGACCTGAGAAAGAAAGTCTGTAGTGATTCAGATAAAGAATTTGCTGCTCTTCGTTGAAAGGAAATTGACACCATTTTCTTAGATGCTTTTGAAAAGAAGGCAGACTAGATCTGAGAAGAGCTAAAAGGAGAAATTTGAAGGGCTGGCTCTTGTTATGGTGGGCTAGCCCTAAATTCTCTTGGTGGTCTAAATTCTGATTGTTTGGGATGTGCAGGACTTGTCTATGAATATCCATAGATTAAATACAAGGCCAGTGTAAAGGTCAGGACCCAACTTGGAGTGCATTTACCGATGCCTTGTTCATTATCCCCAAATTCTTGTTCAGCATTCTGGTTTTAAACCTTTGGAAACATTAGTTAAAATTCAAGCAGAACATGTGGAATCATGTCTTCTTGTGGATGTAGACTTGAACACAGGTGAGCCAGTGGTAGCAGAAGATGTAGACATATAGGATAGCTATTTTGTGTAGAAACAGCTTCTTCACTTCTGAACTGTTATTGCCACTAACATTCTCCTGATTAATGAGATCATGAGAGGTGAAACAAATTCTCTAAAACACTGATCTGAAGCTTCTCTTGTATCATCTGAATCGTGAAAACTCTACAGAACGATCTAAGAATATAGCTACAGAACTTTTGTCTAAACTTCAAAAAATTTTCAAAGTATTTTCTTTTCATTTTACATATAAAAAAGGAGAGAACTCTGCTACTTATTCAGATTCTGAAGTTCTAAAATTATAATCGCAGTATTTTTGAAATTGCCCTGCAGTGCACATACATACAGGGGCCACAAATTACCCAATAAACAGGATGTTTTTCTTTCATCTCCATGATAGAAACGTACATGTTAGATAAGCATGTTATCTGCCTTGTTATTAAACTTCCTTTGAAAAACACAAACAAAAGGAAAAGAAAACAAGTTGCAAAAAATTTAGATTTTCCAGATTAAGTACTTTTTCTAGAAATTCTCTTGTTGAGCTCTCTATGGAATTAACTAAAATTTAGTTTCAGATAAGGGGGAAGTTAAAAAGATAAATTTTTCATTTATCTCTGTTATTTTGGTGAACAAAATTGAAACTATTATGCAAAATTAGAAATATTGAGTTGGACCATAAAGAAAGCTGAGAGCCAAAGAATTGATGCTTTTGAATTGTGGTGTTGGAGAAGTCTCTTGAGAGTCCCTTGGACTGCCAGGAGATGAAACCAATCACTCCTAAAGGAAATCAATCCTGAATATTCATTGGAAGGGCTGATGCTAAAGCTGAAGCTCCAATACTTTGGCCACCTGATGCAAAGAACTGACTCATTGGAAAAGACTCTTATGCTGGGAAAGTTTCCTGAAACTTTCCTGCAGGATAAGAAGGAGGCAGCCAGAGATAAGATGGTTAGATAGCATCACTGACTCAGTGAATATGAGTTTGAGTAAACTCAGAGACAGTGAAGGACCCTGAGGCCTGGCGTGCTGCAGTCCGTGGGGTTGCAAAGAATTGGATGTGACAGCTACAACAACAATTTAGAAGAAAATTATCATAGGAAACTTCTTGTCCAGCCTTTTATTTACAGATTAGAAAACTGATGGAGGAAATGGAAAACACACCTCATAGCTCTTCTTAATTAATAATTTAATATAGCTTGAGACAAGCAATCATCTAGCATTAAAGTGGATAAAAAAAAATCTGTGTCTTTAACTTTGTTCACTGACACAAAGAGATTTGCCTCTACTCTGTAATAAAAATTGAATTTAATTATGACACTTTTGGTTGATATTTGCCAAGATGTCATCAAGTAGTCATCAAGTAGGTAACTGAACTTAATTTTTTTCATGCTTTAATGTCATAGTGATGGTGTAAGTTGCACAGGGTATAATAATTTAAGAGTTTAGAGCTGTTGATTCTGAATTTTTGTTTCTTCCAACTAAATGATATCAAAATAAATTAAAAAATGGAAAAATTTCTACTACTGACTTGTAATAAATCTGGGTTTTATTTTTCTATATTTCTGTACAGAGTGGTTTTTCTTTAGTGAAAATAAGAAATAATAATTGAAAAAAAAAAATAGAATCTTTCTCTGGAGTAGCCAAAAAGAGTAATTCACTGGTGACCACTCTCAATTACTTTAGGACAATAAAGGATATTGATTCATGGTTGATTCATGGGTGTTGTACAAAGAGTGAGGACTTTCAGCCCTAACGTGCCTAGAAGAGTAAATGATATAAGGGGAATAAGTTCAGGAGTAAAATGGGGTCAGGGAAAATGTTAATATAATATTCTGTGGTACAAAACCTCACACCTGTTGCAGTATTTAAAATGTAGCTTTCTGTTTTTAATGCATGATAGATACATAGAGCAGAACAGTAAGCTGAAAACAAAGGGAGACAAGGGACCCAAAATCAGCAGACCAAAAATAGAAGGGGATTACAGTTATGGGAACTGAGAATGAAGATAGAAGCTGAGCTGAACAAGACTGACAGCAAAAGGATAATGAGAGGTGAAAGAGTTGAGAGGCAGTGCAGAGGGAAAGCTACAAGCTCACCGGACAGAAAGAAGCAAGCTGACTGCAGGCTAATCAAAGAGTAGCAGCTGTATGATGACAGGAAGGAGCGACAGTAAATCACATAAAAGGCAAAGGGGAAACCATCTGTTGGAAACACGGTTGAGGTTCGAGAACGAAATGTTGGACTTGTAAAAACAGTATTGTGTTTATTAAAGGGACGGCTGCATCAATATATTAAACTTGATGTCAAATTTCAGTAAAAGGCACATTTGGAATTTATACTTATGAACATATCTGACATTTATCTTTGTACATCTGCGAGATTTTGGTGTCTTTTCAAAGTTCTACTAAAGGAACCCATAAGTTTCAAAGTGGTCAGATGGGGAATTTGAAACGTTATGAGCATGTAAAATGATTAGGTACAGTATAGAATGAACACTTAATCAGTTAAATTTCCCCAAAGTAAAATAGTTTTGACAGGGCTAGTAAATTAAATCTGAACCCAAGGGAGTCAGTTCAGTTAGATTAGTCTGCTTCTGGTTTATACTGGGGGTGAGAGAAGGTTATAGATGACCCTCTGAGGCATCACTGTCCATCGTATTTTTCAAGCAAAAATACTGGGGTGGGTTGCCATTTCCTTCTCCAGGGGATATTCCCAGCCCAAGAAGCAAACCTGCATCTTCAGGGTCTCCTGCGTTGCAGGCAGATTCTTTCCCTGCTAAGCTATCAGGAAAGCCATCTTCCTCTCATATCTTAATAATTATACAGATTAGGTTACATTTTCTGGCTAACCATGACCCCATTAATACATAAATTCCACATTTATTTGCAATAGTCAGTGATTTAAGAGCAAATAAATCCTGTTGGTAATATTTTATATAACATTAGAAAATACCAAAAAAAGTTATGTAGCTTCAGTACCTTTTACCAGCACAGCATTATCAAAAAGGTTTGAATCAGATAGCAATTTAGGAGGGTTCTACTCACCCCCACTTGTCACAATCCCATCACTCCACATGGGATGAAGCATGGCTGCCTCCCGCTTATAAGTTAATTCTGAAGTCCAATCCACTTGAGACCCCTTAAAAAAGAAAGAGAGATTGTCTCTTTTCCAAAGCTACTGCTCCCATTTGTGCTCAGAATATGAATTGACGCTTTGTACTGAAAAGTCCATGCTGTGCCTTCTTTATTCCCCTGGACCTGAAAGCTCACTCAACTCTCACTTATTTTAAAATGACCACCATTTTTTTTTTCTTTTTTTGGCTGAGAGTGAAACAGAATGTTCATTACTAGTATCTATGTCTTCCACGTGGCTTTAATGGATATCCACTGGTACTTAATGGCTATTCACTAGTACTGAAGAGGTAAAAGAAATGAGCCCTTAGCAATTTAAAAATACAATTAAAGAAGAATATATTAAAGTCTAAAACTTCACTTCTTATATAATCATAAAATTTTAGTGCTTGGAAAGAATATTAGCTAATTTCTTCTTTCAGTAGCAAAGAAATTGAGGCCCATAATGGAAAACCATATTGCTCAATTGATGATTATGCTTGATTCATGCTTGTATCATAAGCCATGTCTTCTTCTCAATGACTAGAGAAAACTCATTAAATAGTCTTTTCTTCAATACTTATGGTGTAGACAGTAGGTAATGGAGTCAAATACAACAGCCTAGTGACTCCTTTCCCTTCACTGAAAGAAATGTCCTGCCTTAGATACTGACAAACACTTGGTTCAGTCCTTACTTTCTGACTTCCTTTCTGACACTTTCTGACACTTCCCAGTCTCATTGTCAAAGTTGAAACTGCTTGCACTTCCTCTCTAATACTTTAAATTAAAATCTATTTTAATTTAAATATAAATAATGTATTTATAAATAGAAAAATGTGTATGTACATATAGAATGGATAAACTTAGATTAATTGTAATGCTGTGTTTGCCTCATGAAAGTCAGAATTTTTTTCATGCATGTTTTTCTTAAAGAAAATTTATTTAGGCATATTGTGTCTTATTATTTTGTTAAAATTTCACTTTAGTATGAC
>SJYC01097997.1:0-17907 GCA_006408675.1 Madoqua kirkii
TATTTTCTTTCTTTAGGGATAATCTTCAGGATATTTTTTTAGAAATGTATTTACATAAAATATGAATTTTTCAGATACTTAAAATACTTGCTAATCACATTAGTATAAACAGGATCAATTGCTTAAAATACAATTCAGAGATAAACTTTCTAGCATTTGCTTTCTGAAAATAAAATTCTCACTATCTACCCAAAATAATTAGAGTCCTCGAATATTGAGGTCAGGCTATGCACTGTAATCGATCAGCAGCCTGCAGTAATGGTATCCGTAAGAAATACATCAAACTAATGAGCAGCTAAGAGCCACAAAAATAACTCTTGGTGCTTTAGATCTAAACTTTCAATGGCTCTCTGCAATACTTCAAAGACTAGGAGCATTAATTTTTTGAATAAGTCCTTGAAGTAAATGTCTTGAATATTTTTTCCTTACAGTTGAAAATCAAATCAAAGCAATTTCAATTGAAATATTTATTGTAGAAACAAGTCATTGTGAATACATGAAAGTGAGCCCCATTGTACTCCCTTTTCTCAGTGTCTTGTGAAATGAATCCACCATTGGTGAACAGAGATTTGGAGGCTTCCCTAGTCTTGCTCTTTAGAAGAATTTATACAGATATAAATGAATAAGAAAAATAGCTCATAATGCTTATGGTTATAATTTTCAAACATATTTTAATATTTCAGATTTCTATGTACAAGCACTTTCTATGTGTTCGATAAATCTAACTGGTAAAATTTGTTTTCTTTACCATTTTTTCCCCTTTTAGGAGTAATGTTATACTTATGACTCAATTTGATAGTTTGTAACAGAGAAGTCCTTGGCTAAATAATGGGAATTATTGCTATTATTCTTATTTAACATGTACAATTACTATAAAAGAAAAAAAATTTAAAACTGTTATGGCTATCAGGTTTTCTTAGGAATTGGTATGTTCCCAGAAGCATTTTACATGCACTAAAATAAAACAACTCTATCACATAATTTCTGTTGGTATTTCCATTCTTCAGTGGGACAATTGAGTCGTAGTATGATGAAGTAACTTGGTAAACGTATTCAGTTAGTAAATAGTGAAAGTTTTGCTTGCTTTGCTTTGCTCTGCTCTTGTTTGCTCCTAGGTAGTGTAGGTCTTATGACAGAAAACAAGGAAGAATTAGCGAGCCTCTTGATGAAAGTGAAAGAGGATAGTGAAAAAAGTTGGCTTAAAATTCAACATTTAGAAAGCTAAGATCATGGCATCTGGTCCCATCACTTCACAGCAAATAGATGGGGAAACAATAAAAACAGTGACAGACTTCATTTTTTGGGGGTTCCCATATCACTGCAGATAGTGACTGCAGCCATGAAAGTAAAAGACACTTGCTCCTTGGAAGAAAAGCTATGACCAAACTAGACAGCATACGAAAAAGCAGAGACATTACTTTGCCAACAAATTTCAGTCTAGTAAAGGCTATGGTTTTTCCAATAGTCATGTATGTATGTGAGAGCTGGACTATAAAGAAAGCTCAGTGCCAAAGAACTGATGCTTTTGAACTGTGGTGTTGGAGAAGACACTTGAGAGAATCTCTTGGATTGCAAGGAGATCAAACCAGCCCATCCTAAAGGAAATCAGTCCTGAATATTCATTGGAAGGACTGATGCTGAAGCTGAAACTCCAACACTTTGGTCACCTGAGGCAAAAAACTGACTCATTGGAAAAGACCCTGATGCTGGGAAAGATTGAAGGCAGGAGGAGAAGGGGACGAAAGAGGATGAGGTGGTTGGATGGCATCACTGACATGATGGACATGAGGTTGAGTAAGCTCCAGGAGTTGATGATGGACAGAGAAGCCTGGCGTGCTGCAGTCCATGGGGTTGCACAGAAACGGACACAACTGAGCACTGAACTGAACTGAACTGATAAAGAAGGAGTAACAAAGTAGAAAGAACAGGGATGAAAATAATTCTTATGAATGTACTTATACTATAACTTTGCATGTTTTATACAATCAGAATATTAAATGAATGCATAAAGCAAAATCTCAAATAAAATTAATTGAAATAAATATAACTAATTATATATAATTTTGGTGATATAACCTCAAAAAGCAAGAAAAATAGTCCAAGTGTTTATGCAGTCTCAAAGCTGTATATCTAAGGGCAAAAAACATGTGCAAAGAAATCTCAAATTTTATCAGTTCAGTTCAGTCAGTCTTGTCCAACTCTTTGCATTCCTATGGACTGTAGAATGCCAGGCCTCCCTGTCCATCATCAACTCCCAAACTCATGCCGTTGAGTCAGTAATGCCACCCAACTATCTCATCTTCTTTTCTCCCCTTCTCCTCCTGCCCTCAATCTTTCCTAGCATTAAGGTCTTTTCAAATGAGTCAGCTCTTCACATCATGTGGCCAAAGTATTGGAGTTTCAGTTTCAACATCAGTCTTTTCAATTAACATCCAGGACTGATCTCCTTTAGGCTGGACTGGTTGGATCTCCTTGCAATCCAAAGGACTCTCAAGAGTCTTCTCCAAAACCACAGTTCAAATTTTATTCTGTCATAGTATTGTCATCTTGTGCAGACTTTAGGTATAGTAGTACTCTTGCCTGGAAAATCCCATGGACGGAGGAGCCTGGAGGGTTGCAGTCCACGGAGTTGCTGAGGGCTGGACACGACTGAGTGACTTCACTTTCACTTTTCACTTTCATGTATTGGAGAATGAAATGGCAATCCACTCCAGTGTTCTTGCCTGGAGAATCCCAGGGACGGGGTAGCCTGATGGGCTGCCATCTATGGGGTCGCACAGAATCGGACACGACTGAAGTGACTTAGCAGTAGCAGAAGCAGGATAAAGAAATTAAGTAATTATAGTATTATTTAAAAAATAACTTTTCAGCATGTAGAAAAATATCCTTTCAGCATAAAGGGTAAAAATAGTAAAGCTTATATTTGATTGAATAAAACAATGAATGTTGTTTTCTATATTCTTATTTCTGAATGCATGTTCTAATACTGTCCATTGAAAATATATAAGGGCAATAGAAATCCAGTAGTAATAAACCACCCCTAGCAGCCAGATTTTTGTTCATTAAATGACTTTCAACAATAGAAATCATGAGGATGCTCAGAGAAAAGCTCCTTTAAGTGGTGGGCAGGAAACTTAAAAGTTGGGAGCATAATGTTGAACATAAAGAATTCTACCAAAGATTAGAAGCTACTAAAGGATTATGGTGGAGAAGGCAATGGCATCCCACTCGAGTACTCTTTCCTGGAGAATCCCAGGGACGGTGGAGCCTGGTGGGCTGCCGTCTGTGGGGTCGCACAAGAGTTGGACACGACTGAAGCGATTTAGCAGCAGCAGCAGCAAAGGACTATTAAGTCTATACAGAAGACACAGAAGTCATCTTAAGTCTCATTGCGTTAGTTTAGAGTCTATTGTGATTTGAAAAGAATGATCACTAAAATATGTAGAAAATGTCAAGTATATAAGTATCCCAGAATATATAGATAGATATAGAGGTATATATATAAGCACAGAGAAATAAATCAATGCTCCTTATGGAACACTTGAGTTTGCCAGGGTACTGACTCATTATGATGAACACTGATAGTTAAATGAGAAAAATTAAAAAGTTTTTCTGCACCTTCTGTATAGACTACATTTCAGTATTGTTAAAACAGTCCTAGATGTGGTGGGAAGGATGGTTTAAAATACAGGATAACTGAAACTAATAAATGCAGAATGACT
Organism: Madoqua kirkii; assembly: GCA_006408675.1. Lineage (NCBI taxonomy): Eukaryota > Metazoa > Chordata > Mammalia > Artiodactyla > Bovidae > Madoqua > Madoqua kirkii. The sequence goes on from SJYC01097997.1 coordinate 3,723, forward strand.
GAAAGGACTAAAAAAGTCACAGCTTTGCAGTTCTTAATATGATGTCTGATTTAGGCAATGGTGTGATTTATATTACTTACTGTCCCAAATAAAGAAGTAGGACTTCTGTGGTGGATCAGTGGTAAAGAATCTGCCTGCAGTGCAAGAGCTGCAGGAGACCAGGGGACAGGGGTTCAGTCCCTGAGTTGTGAAGATCCTTAGAGGAGGCAGTGGCAACCCACTCCAGTATCCATGCCTGGAGAATCCCATATACAGAGGAAACTTGTGGACTACAGTCCATAGGGTTGAAGAGTCAGACACAACTGAAACGACTTAGCACGCATCCATGCAAGGTAAAATAGTAAAGATAGAAAAGAAGAAAGAGTTAATTGCATTCTATCCCAGAAGGTTTTAATATTTTTTAATCTAAAATTAAATTCCCTTCACTTGTGAAAAGTTTTATGCTCAGCTAGGAGGCTGCTATGAAACATTAAACACTGTCAATTCTTACTGTGATGCTGCATTAATACTGCATAACATCAATATTTTATATTAAGAATGTAATTATCCCTGAGATTCTGGAATGCCTAACAGTGCTAAAGTACTAGTGCACTAATTTTATTTTTAATTCATTTTCTTTTTTCTATTGGCTGTTCTCCCTGGCTCTGATTCTTCTCCCTGCAGTGAGAAATGAGTTAAATCAGCTCTCACTGTCAACCAGAACAGCCTTGGAACTAAGTTAATCCATCACCTACTGACAAAAGGTTAAAAATATTGAATATCAATATCCAGAATGTTTTCCAACTCACAGCAATTGTTTGGGAGTGCTGATGTCTAAGCTCTGGGGATAAAGTGCAAGTTTTTGGCATTTTCTGTGTCCTTGGAGTTACCTTTTGAATGTACTTTATGTATAAATATAAATGTAAGCTTTTACTTTTAATGTAGTTCATACTAGATATATAAAATTTTTAAAATAAGATAATACAACAATAAAATGTGAATATATACTTTCACAATAGAAGCAAACTTTCACAATTGATTTTCAGAATTATCAGCTGGATCTGTTGTGCATAGACTCATGCTTATTCATGATTATCTGATCACACATTCAGACTCATCACCTACAAAGACTGAACAATAGAATCATTATTTTTTTTAATGAATTTAACTCAGTTAACATGTGCAAAGAACTCTGTTAGACACTGGGAAAATTAATGCAAACAATTCTGTCCATAAACATATGGAATCAGTATTCTAGCATTTCAAGATATATATATATATATATCTTGTGTGTATGTTTGAGTACAGATGCATTATAGAGAAAAATATATTCGAGATATATGATAGCTTAGTTCAAAATTATTTTGATCTTTGACTGTGCCCTTGGAAATTACTTCAGTGACATTTGAAATTTTACAAAAATAATAAAATGGGCTTAAAAATAGGAAAAAAAATATGGTCAATGTAGATCATCACTCTCTCCTGTATCTTATACATTCTTATACAGAGAATATTCTGTGAAGTAATGGGTACAGGAGAATGGATAAAAATATTAAAGTTCCCAGTTGACTTTTAAAAATACAGTCTGAATGAATGGAGAAGCTCTAGGGTCCTTGATCACAAAGTCCTTAATGATAATAACAGCAACAATAACCATTAATTCTGCAGAGGCAAGAAACATAAAACTTATTTAGGGATGTTTTAAATCAGGAACAGATATAGAGACTATAAAGAATAGGAATCTTCCATCCAGTTGAAGCTAGACTATATGCTATTAAGAAGATTTTATAGGTAAATAGCAATTATTGTATTCTGGTAGGAACTAATGAGGGTCCAGGTCTAGGGTTTATGTCATCGCAAATTGACTATAGGAAATGCAGGTAATATAAACTTGGAGACAATATCCATTTGACTTGGTAGACAGAATGAGATATGATTTCATAGTTTAGGTTTCAATGACTCATAGGATATTCATAAAGCTGTGATGCTTCCTGGAATGTAAGAAAGAAAACAACTCAAGGATGAAAATAGGTAGACATTTATACATGTGTGTTTTTATAGATGTATAAATGACACCATTGTCATTTGGAAAGGAATATATCTCTGTGGGCTTAATATTGAATTTTAGTAGTCTCTACAGAGTATCTGAATGGTGATTTTCAGAGGGCAGGGTAGGTGTGTGACCTGAGGCCATAGTTAGAGGATTGAATGGGTATCATCAACATAGAAAAATAAGTAGAGATAAAAACAGTAGACATTATTCTACTTGTTTAAATTGAAATCTCATCTTAGGCTAAGTGGGAATAAATTTTAACATATTCATTTTATAGATTTTTTTTCTCAAGATTTCATCAATATTTGGATAGAAAATATTTTACTTATCAGTTTTATTTTTTCTTGTATACAAACATCAACCTTTATTTCATTTTGTTATGTGGTTGCACAGGATCCTGTTGATTTTCTGACCAAAAGGTTTCTAATACCAGAGGTTCTTATAACATGTTAGAATTTCTAGAGCTCTTCAGTTATCAAATCCTTAAGACAACCACAAAAGTGAATTGGTAATTTTCATTTATATAGTATTGGGCAAATTATTTTTTGGCCTTATATAGAATGTATAATAATATCTGTGTATAGCTTTAAGACAATATAGGGCTTTAATCTGTGTAAAATCAAAATAAATATACATATTTCTTCTAGTGATATGGAAGATTAAGTTTGCTTCGAGATGTTTGCTATTATAATATACACTGTGGCATAATGCTTTGTACATACCTGCCAGAGTTTCGAGGTGATATTCTATGAGTGTAATCCATAGGTTATGGCTATCATCAACTATAAATTAAAATGTTAAATTGCTTCTGAAGTTTTAAGACAGGGATATGATATATACTTTCTTCATATTGTTCCATACTTTTCCAATTTACTTTGCTATCATTCATTCATTGAATGTACATCAGTAGTGACTGCTGACTACTAAAGAACTGTGTGCTATGTCATAAACGCTGTTGCTCAGCAGTGCAAAAATTAAAATGCAATACCTCTGTACCTCTGTTTTTCATTTACTTTTTTATCTCAAAACTGTTCATTTATCCCAATAACTCTATTTTTTTTTGTAATGAAGAAAGAAAAATTCTGAAAAAAATGAAAAGTAATCTAGAGAATGAGACATTTGATAGCAATGTAACATTGGGGCAAAACAAATGCCAGAACTGTCAATATTTGATAATTTAGTAATGTTCTGTACAACAAGGTCTAGAAATAAAAATTTGCCTCTGAGAATTATACTATAAATCTAGCATCAAATTAATAATCATAGAGACACACAAAATGATCTCAGTCAGACTTCTAAGGTGGCAACATTTGACCATATCTGTAACAAATTATATGTAACAAGTCTAAAGAAATAATTCCTCAATAAACAACAGTAATGTTACCACTAAAACATAGATTATCTACATTTTTTCAAGTTGTATAGAAGCCCTGTCAAAGAAAGGATGTGTCAGAATTTGTTTTCCAAAGCGGTAGCAACTAAACAAACATGGCAGTTCAATTTTAATTATAACTTTACTAAAATTAAAACTCATTTAGTTATAACATTCACATTCCAAGTGTTCAAAAGCCACGTGACTAGTGGTTTCAATGCTGACCAGCATACACAACAGTTCCATGGTTACAGAGAATTCTACTGGATAGTGCTGGTTTTGATCCTAGATTTCAAATATTTAGATATCATTGTGGAAATGACATACTAAGTTATAGTCCAACAGCTTTCACTACTCTACTCATATTTCTAGACATATTCTCACTGTGTGATAAATTTATAAAGCTATCCTAACATGACACTCTTACTGAGGCACTTGACTGCTCTTCTTGTAACTATGTCACTAAAGAACCTTTACATTGCTGTATCTTCCCATGTTCAAGTTTTGTCTATTAGTATAGAATGAACTCCCCATGAATACTCAGTTATGGACATATAATGTCAGCAAGACATACATATGTACATACACATAGCCAGGTCCCCAGAAAGTGGCTCAGGTCTGTAGCTCCCATTTAGTTACCTTTCGCAAATAACCAACCACTTTCAAAATGTTGGGACTTCTGGTTACTCAGACAGCAAAGAATCGGCCTGCAAGGCAGGAGACCCAGCTTCAATCCCTGGGTTGGGAGGATCCTCTGGAGAAGAGATTGGCTACCTGGAGAATTTCATGGGCAGAAGAGCCTGGTGAGCTACAGTATATGGAGGATGCAAAGAGTCAAACATAACTAAGCAACTAATACATATAAATTAAAAAGTAATACCATCCTATTGAACCAAGCCTATTATACAGAATGAAGTCAGGAAAACAAGTATCATTTATTAACACATACATAGAATCTAGAAAAATCCCAGTGATGAATTTGCAGAGCCAGAATAGAGAGGTAGACATAGGGAGGAGACTTGTGGGTAGACATAGGGAGGAGACTTGTGGGTAGACATAGGGAGGAGACTTGTGGGTAGACATAGGGAGGAGACTTGTGGACACAGCAGGAGAAGGAGGGGGTGGGACAAACTGAGGGAGTAACATTGAAACATATGCATTACCGTATATAAAATAGATAGCCGGTGGGAATTTGCTGTATGATGCAGAGAGCTCAGCCTGGTGCTCAGTGACGATCAAGAAGGGTGGGATGGGGGTGGGGAGGGTGGGGAAAGTGGGAGGGGGACTCAAGAGGGCTGCTAAGTGTCTATGTACACCTATATGTATGTATATGTATAGCTGATTCACGTTGTTGAATGGCAGAAACCAACACAACATTGTAAAGCAAGTATCTTCCAATTAAAAATTTTAAAAATAAATGAAAAAAAGTGGTATTACCTTAAGAATTTTTTTCCCACAAGATAGTTAAGTTAGTCCACTGAAACATTCGAGTGCATATTTGTAAAAGGTACAAAATGTAGCAAAAATCTCAAATATAGTGGTTGAAATAATTCTTCTCAGGAGAGATCTTCAGTTCTTCATTATTTCACTTCTGATTTTGCGTGCCTCACTTCTGGGATTTCCTCATTTTTCTTCAACCTCTAACCACTTTAACGGAGTTATGGCTGTTCAGTCTTTGCAACTCATTGACTTGAATGTGTTGCTTTCCTCCTCAGGGACATTCATCACCTAAGTTATTCTTCCATGGCACCCCACTCCAGTACTCTTGCCTGGAAAATCCCATGGATGGAGGAGCCTAGTGCGCTGCAGTCCATGGGGTCGCGAAGACTTGGACACGACTGAGCAACTTCACTTTCACTTTCACACATATTCACCCTTGGAAGACTGATTAAGCATAACCCATCGGGAGTCATCCTTGACCATCTTCCCTTCTCCACTTTGGGTAAGTTTTCTCTACTTTGCATTCCCTGGTACATTTCCTTTGCAGCATTAACTGTGCATTTCTTCAGTTTTATTAGATTTTATTTAAAGGTTCCATTGTTTAATTATTTTTAATCATTATTATAGATAGTACATCCTTAATTGTATTGTCACCTCACTAAGGTCAGTGGTTTTATTTCAAGAATAATCCATCTCTGATTTAACACCTGGCAGATATACAATAAATATTTGTTAAATGCATTAAGAAGGCAAGACAGAACTAAGATATCTAAGGAATAGTAATGCTACTTTTAAACTGACCATAAAGCAAGACTTCGTTGATAATTTGAAGTTTTCTAATACTTTATTTTAGATAACTGAAATGCTTTCTTGTAATTTATTCCCTAAAGCTATGTTGGTTTAAAATTGAGAGATTTCTCTATGTTCTATTGTGCTTGAGAAATATATTTTCTTTTCAGTTTTAACCACATTAAAATTCTAATTTTATTTTTGCTAGATGGCTATGAAATCATGTACTTGCTTTCCTATTTAAAAAGGTGCTTTTGTATCAATTGAAAATTTGCCACCTGAGAAGTGAAGTGAAGTCACTCAGTCATATCTGACTCTTTGCAACCCCATGGACTGTAGCCTACCAGGCTCCTCTCTTCATGGGATTCTCCAGGCAAGAGTACTAGAGTGGGTTGCCATTGCCTTCTCCAAGGAATCTTCCTGACCCAGGGATCGAAGTTGGGTCTCCCGAGGGTCTCCCACATTCCAGGCGGATGCTTTAACCTCTGAGCCACCAGGGAAGCCTGAGAAATGTATTCGAAATCCTTGTAAGATGATTCAACATGTAACAAACTTGAGAGTCAACCTAGACAATTAAAACATTCCCTATGTCTGAAGAAAACACTGTTTAGTTTCTGTTCTTAAATCCTAAACTGGATGATAGACTGCAGAACAACTATATTCCAATATAAATATATATTTTTTTAAGGCATGGCAAGTCACTGCATCCAACCCATGACATCTGACACTACAAAAAAAACACTTTAATATCACAAAAACTAAATGTACTAATACAGACTAAAAATAATCATTTGGTTGTTTTTTGTTTGTTTGTTAACTGAACTGCGTGTGATTCAAAAAACATTTTATTGAGGTATGACTGACATAGACAGTTGTACATATTTAATATGCACAACTTGAGTTTGGAGATGTCTATATCTTTGAGGCATCATCATAATCAATGCCATAAACATACCCATCACCTCCAGAATTTTTCCCCATCCTCTTTATTTTTGTGATAACACAATATAAATTATACTCTATTAGCAATTTTTAAAATACATTATACAGTATTGCTAAATATGCTGTATAGTAGATCTCTAATAATTAGTCATCTCATATAACTGACACTTCCTACCTTTTACCAACACCTCCTTGCTTTACCCTCCCCTTAGCCCTTGGTGACCACCATTCTGTTATCTGTGAGCTTGACTATTTTAGATTCCTCACATAGTGAGATCATAAAATATTTGTTCTTCTACATCTAGTTTATTTCACTTAGCATAATGTTCTCCAGGTTTATCCATGTTGTCACCAATGGCAGGATTTCTTTCGTTATTAAGACTGAATAATATTACATTCCATGTAAAATGATGTAGCCACTGTGGAAAACTGAAGTATGGAAGTTACTTGAATGTGAAAATTATTTAAAATTTAAAATATAACTATCATATGATTTAGTGATTTTCACTTCTTGGTATATACCCAAGGGACCTGAAATTAGGATTTTGAAGAGAAATCTGCACTCCTGTACTTCTGTCTCTTATACACATCTCAAAGAACTCTGTTAGACACTGGGAAAATTAATGCAAACAATTTCTTAATATCCCTTTCTGTACATAACAAAATTATTTTGAGTAATAATTATGTAATGAAACAAATAATATATAGCCAAAAGAAACTCAGGCAGAGATAATCTTCTTGAACTGACCACTGTGTGTGTGTGTGTGTAAATCAATCAATAAATAAAATTTGATAGTAGGGTAAAAACTGCTTTATTAATATATGTCAATTACATCTATGTATTTTTTTAAAGAAAGGGAAAATCTTAATTATATTTAATAAATAATGTGATGGACAGGGAAGCCTTGTGTATTGCTGTCCGTGGGATTGCAAAGAGTCGGATGCAACTGAGTAACTGAACTGAACTGAACTGAATAATTTCTTACATATAGAAGAAATGGTAATATAAAGGAATGCCAGATATTCCTGTGATCCTTATAGGGAGCATCTACCTGCTCTACCTAGAGAAACTAAAGGTAATAATTCTTCATGGTATTGTCTGAAATTCAGATTTTTTAATTTTGATTTCTTTCCCTGTGAAGGTTGCTGTTTTTGCTAGTTTTTTCTCTGTTCAGCAATTTGCCCAGGTTAGATCTATGAACTGGTTGTCCCCGTAATGTTTGGCATATGATGTTTGTTAGTTTTATTTGTTTGTTTGTGTGTTTTGTTGATACTACTTTTTATCCTGTTCTTCCAGATTTACCTCCATGTTTGTGTAACTCAGAGGTCAGCCTGTGATGGGACAGCCATGTTTTCAAACCCCTTAATCCATTAAGGCATTCATTTTCAGGTGGGTCTCTGGGTGGGCAGGGAAGGAAATTCAGGGTTTTCAGGTTGTCAGACACAACTGAGCGACTGAGGGTTGCCCTGGCTTATACTTTATTTTCACAGGGCCCTGTTACCTCCCTTCGGTGGCCAGAGGCACAACTTCAGGGTTGGCTGGGAGTGTCGGGTTAGCTTGAGCCCTCTTTGAGCCTCCACTATGCAACTATACTATCTCAGCCAGGTGTATGTTTGTTCCAATCAAGACAAAAACCTCAGGGAGAGGAGGTAGCCTTCCCGACTGATCAACCTCTGAAATGATCAGTCCCACAGACAGTACTGCTGTATCGGCCAGTGCTCGAAAATGAGTGATATTCCCCTTGACCATGACAGAGAGAAGCCGGTCCTCAGACTCACCCTTTACCCACAGGGTGGGTGGAGGAGCAGAAGGGATGGGGCTGAAGAGAGCAAGTCTAGGAGAAAAAAAGAGTCACAGAGTGTGTTCTCACCCCAGGTTTGGCATGTTTTCCCCAAGAATAAAGGCTTCTGTTACTATTGCACCCCTTGAGCCATTTCCAGAGCACTGAAATGCTTGCTTCTGTCAATTTTATTGAGCTTTATAGTTGTTTTTTGCAGAGAAAGTTTTCTGATTGCCTCACTTGGCTATAACGACAATAATTCTTGTTCTTTCTGAGATAAATGGAGCATGTTCTTGCCTGGGTCTTAGCAGGTACTTGTGCCTCTACCTGGATGCTCTTCACACATATAGGTACTTGATTTACTCCTTCAATTAATTCAGGCTTCACTTTCAGTATCATCCTGGAAAAGCCAGTCTTCCCTGTACAAATATATTCTGCTCTGGATCATCTTCACCTTTTATTTTGTTTTGTCCCACTTATCACTTCTTATATACCTCTTCCTTGACTTACAATCGGATAATGTCCTGGTAAAACCACCAAACATTAAAATATTACAAGATGACAATGCGTTTAACACATCTAACCTACTGAACATCATAGCTCGGCTTAGCGTATGTTAAAAGTGCTCACGACACTTCACTAGCCTACAGCTGGGCAAAGTCATCTAACATAAAGCCTATTTTATAATATAGTGTTAAATATGTCATGCAATTTATGGAATATTGTGCTAAAAGAGAAAAATAGAATGATTGTTTGGGTACTGAATGGCTATAAATGCTCTGGTTGTTTACCCTAGTAACTGTGGCTGACTAGGAGTTGTAGCTTGCTGCTGCTGCCAAGTATCACAGATTGTACCAGATTTTCACATATTGCTAGCCCAGGAAAATATAAAAATTCAAAATTGGAAACATGTCTTTTACCAAATGCATATTGCTTTCATACCATTGTAAAATTGAAAACTCTAAGTCAAATCAAGGTAAATCAGGGACTATCTGTATAAGATACTTATTTTATGCCCCTCTCCTGTTATGATTGCCAACTTTTTTCATTCACTGCTGTTTTCTCAAAATGTACAAATAATATCTGGTACAGAAGTGATGCTTAATAAGTATTGAATGAATGAATGAGTTAGTGATTGAGTGAACAAAGTAAAAGGTAAATAACAAAGTACACTTTCCAGAGGGTTTTTTCTTCTTTTGAGTTAGCACTAAAGATCACTGAAAGGAAGAAATGATGGTCTTTAAGATTAAGTCACCATTGTATTTTCCATTCAATTCCCTAGGAGGGTTTTAATATCTTATAAAGAGTCTTTTAAAAAGTCTCTCTTTTTTTTATGATAATATGGCTTGAGGACGTTTCTTCAAGGAATATCCATTTCTTGGATGTGGATGAGGATCCCAAAGTCAGAGCTAGCATTAAAAAATCATTATTTTCATACTTAAAGAACTATACAGTATATAATTGCCCCACTAGTCTAAAGGTACTACAGGAAACATTTTCTATAACATTTTCACAAGACAAAGTTGATATCTGCATTAACTGCTGAAAACCAATGGTTTTGCATAATAATGTTTCTGAGGGTCCTATTGAATAGGGAGATATCAGGGAACAAGAGTAACTAATGAATAGGCAGAAAACAGGAGACCAAACAACTAAAAAACAGAACAAAGCAAACAGTGGAGGTGCTATAGTAGTTGAAGGGAAGAGGAGGCAAAGCTAATTGGCCTGTTGGAAAGCTTCAATAAGAAGTAGTATAGATGAAATATGCCTTCTTTTTTCTGTGTCTTTATACAGAGTGAAGTAAACTCTTATTAGTATACTCCACTGAATATTTAGTATTAAAATAACCAACAGATAGACAATGGACAAGTCAGTGGAACAAATAAGTAAGAATGAGATTATTTTTTCCAGTAAAAATATGTTAATAAGTAATAGTGTACAATACACATTTAGTTTGAAAATTAATTCCTTGTATTAATTATTAAGCAATGCATTTTGTGTATTCTGAAGCAGCATGTTCTTATAACATGTAAACAACCAAGCCATTGGCTCATTTTATTTAAGTAGCCCTGTTGGAATTTCCAGAGCTACTTTGGAGCCATCATTTTTTCACCTGTAGGATGTTCCTGGATTTACTAAACTAACTTGAAACCGTAGAATCTTTTTTCCTATATTGCAGAAAAAAAAAGTTTCAAATATGTGAAACATATTTTAAAAGAAACCACAATGCATCAATGTTTGTAACTAGCTGCTGAACTTGAAAGAAGTCATCTAGAGAAATACATAACAATTTCATTCAGTCACTGATGTGATATGTGCCATTTTAGAAAAAAAGAAAGTGGCCCACGATCAGCTCTCTAAGTTCATCCAAATGCAAAGAGAAAAATATAGTTGGTTATTTGATGCTTCATCTTAAAATGGAAAAATGTATTTAGAAACACTTATTTCATTGCATAATATAGATTAAAAGCTCTAAAAATAGATATTTTTAATCTAATAGGAATATGTTGCTTATTTACTTTACATTTTATGTTTCAATAGACATTTGTTTACCATACTAATGGATTTTCACCATCAAACATACACAAAATTTATTTAGAAGGCATAATTTTACTCTGAGTATAAAGTAAAACAAGGATAACAAATGTCTCTGACCAAGAAATATGGATTTCTGGAAAGGTAAGGTATTTACTAACCACTAGAGGAGGGCACAACAATCCACTCCAGTATTCTTGCCTGGAGAGTCTCATGGAAAGAGAAGCCTGGCAGGTTATGGTCCATAGAGTTGCAAAGAGTTAGACATGACTGAAGTGACTTGGCACATACCAAGCAGTAGAGCCTTACATTTTCACAGGCTGATCATTCAAACCATAATCCAGGCGAAAGATGTAATTTTGTGACTTCCTATTAGTATTTCTATGCTTTTCATCTCCTAATTACAATCCACTCCAGTATTCTTGCCTGGAGAGTCTCATGGAAAGAGAAGCCTGGCAGGTTATGGTCCATAGAGTTGCAAAGAGTTAGACATGACTGAAGTGACTTGGCACATACCAAGCAGTAGAGCCTTACATTTTCACAGGCTGATCATTCAAACCATAATCCAGGCGAAAGATGTAATTTTGTGACTTCCTATATAGTATTTCTATGCTTTTCATCTCCTAATTTTATCATTTTAAACCTGTTAACCACAAAGCAAAACATTTTTGTATGTTCTCTTTGGCTTTAATACAAAACAACATAATTTGTAGTTTATTGGGATCCAGGGATTAGGCACATTATGCTACAGTCTCATTTAAGCAATATAACATTTCAGAATTCTGTCCTCAATTTCCCTACCATTTATTATAAAAACAATACATTCAGATCCTATCTTTTTATATGACAGTATTTTGCCTAGAAAGGAATTTCCATTTTACTCAGACATTCTATTTAGTTGAACAATGTGTGTGTGTGTGTGTGTGTGTGTGTGTGATGGGACTACTTTGATCTAGATTTTGAATTGATTAAAAAATCAATTTTGTTGTTGTCAAACTAAATGTAAAGCCTAACAATTAATGTTACTTTCAGTATACCAGGTTTGTGGGGACTTTCTGTTTCTTCCAATCAAGTTCCTTTTGATAATTTTTGCTAGTATTAAATAAGGCTAAAACTAAGCAGGAATTAATTGCTATCATTAGCAAGTTGTCAGGTTTATGCAAATGAAGAATTCGAATCCTTCAGTGCCATTTAAAAAGGTTTTAAATCCATCCTTCTCTTTGTAAATAGGGAGATTTGGAGTCTGAAAACTCTCCCTTTACATTTGTTTCCTTTTCTTCCATGTAGAATCAGAGAGTCGAATGGAGTAGTACCAATGTAACTGAGGAAACCTGTGTTTTATTTCTCTAGCACCTCTCAGACGAAGAGCCAATAATCTCATGAAGGCAAGTGGAGGCCATTTCCATTTTTGTAAACTACTGCTGTGAAACTGACAGGTTAAACAAACTTCAGCCATATCCCGCAATTACACATTTTCATGTCTCTAGCCATATGAAGCTACATAATCTGGTTATTCATTCTGACACTATTTGAGCTATACTTCAAACCAAAGCATTGTTTTGTCCAACACACTGGACACTTCCAATTTATATATGACTCTGATTAAAGGAGCTTCCAACAATCATAGTTTAACACTCTTACCATCAGGACACACCTCCCCAACCTGCCCCACTTGACAGTATAAGAGTTTGGTCTTATCATATAATTGACCACAATGTTGAAATATCTTGAGACAGTAGCTCAGCTACTATTTCAAATGACTATGGAAAAACTAGAGTTTGTAATTATGTAAGATACTCACATGTATTTTATGCTCTAGTATTGTGGAAACCAATAGCAAAATGACTTCAGTTCAATTCAGTTCAGTTCAGTTGCTCAGTCATGTCAGACTCTGCGACCCCATGAATCACAGCACGCCAGGCCTCCCTGTCCATCACCAACTCCCTCAGTTCACTCAGACTCACGTTCATTGAGTCAATGATGCCATCCAGGCATCTCATCCTCTGTCATCCCCTTCTTCTCCTACCCCCAATCCCTCCTAGCATCAAGGTCTTTTCCAATGAGTCAACTCTTCTCATGAGGTGGCCAAAGTACTGGAGTTTCAGCTTTAGCAGCATTCCTTCCAAAGAAATCCCAGGGCTGATCTCCTTCAGAATGGACTGGTTGGATCTCCTTGCAGTCCAAGAGACTCTCAAGAGTCTTCTCCAACACCACAGTTCAAAAGCATCATTCTTTGGTGCTCAGCCTTCTTCACAGTCCAACTCTCACATCCATACATGACCACAGGAAAAACCATAGCCTTGACTAGATGGACCTCAGTCAGCAAAGTAATGTCTCTGCTTTTGAATATACTATCTGGTTAGTCATAACTTCTTCCAAAGAGTAGGTGTCTTTTAATTTCATGGCTGCAGTCACCATCTGCAGTGATTTTGGAGCCCCCCAAAATAAAGTCTGACACTGTTTCGACTTATGCATCACTAAAATGCCATGGATAATGGTATTAGTGGGACTATTTTGGAGACCAGTAATTTCCATTGAATTATGTATAATGAGTAAAATAATTCTACTTTATATATCTTTTCATATAGTTTTAAATTACACAGCATAGAGATTGTAAGGTTTTATAATTCTTTTATTTACCAGTTTGAAACATTCTTGAATTATTCATTCATAGACATTACTGATCTGAATCTTAGAAAAAGAGTTTGGGTGTATAAAAATTGGAGAAAAAATAAATATAGATATTTAAAAAGTGATTTCTCATTTTTGAAGCTTATGAAAATGTTCTGAATTCAACCACAGACCTTAAAAAAATTGCAACAGCAACAACAACAACAATAACAAAAGCAGAAAAACAGATCACATGATAAAATATAAAACAGACTAAGAGAAAAATACCATTTTACAGTCATTATTGAATGTGGTGAGCTGTTTTTAGAAATAACCACTTTAATTTCATTAGATTTTGAGGACATCCACTGTCTTCTTCATAGGGGCTAACAACTTTTGAGTATTTATTCTGAGTAAGGTACAGTACACAAACTTTCATATATAACATTTTGGTTAATTATTCAACAATTCAAATTAAATGCCAATAGTATCACAGTTCGATAGATTGGAAAATTGTGGCTTAAAATAACTGTATAAATTGTGCAAAGTCACACAAATAATAAATAGTTAAGTCTGTTTCAAACACAAATGTATCTGGTACCAGAGTCTAGATTTTCACCTCTACATAATATTCCTGAGAATTATGATGCATCTCTACCTCTCTCTCTCTCTCTCTCTCTCTCT
>SJYC01097998.1:0-11140 GCA_006408675.1 Madoqua kirkii
ATATATAATAGTTATTAATTGTCTCTGTAATTGTTTGAAAAAATGTCATATACCCACTCAAGATAAATCCCCCAGTGAACTAGAAATAGAAGTAAACATTTTAGCTTTGGAAAGAATGTCTACAAAAATCTCACAGATAAAATCATACTTAATGGTGAGAAACTCAAACCTTTCCCATTAAGATCAGATACAAGGCAAGAATGTCCACTCTCACCACTCCTTTTGAACATCCTATTGAAGTACTGCTAATGCAATAATATAATTAATGGAAATAAAATACATAGAGATTGGGGAGAGAAATTTAAGCTCTTTGATCATCTATGTAGAAAATTCTAAAGAATCTGAAACAACAACAGCAACAAAATTCTGGAACTAATAAATGATTGAAATAAGGTTACAAAGTAAAAAGTTAATATACAAAAGCCAATTGCTTTTCTATGCCAGCAACAGACAACAAAGTTTGAAATTGTAACTATCTACCATTTATCTTAGCTCCACCACAAATGAAATACATAGTTATAAATCTAACAATATTATATACAAAATTTAGTTGCAGATAACCACACAACTCTGATGAATAAAATCAGAAAATAGCTAAATAAAGGAGATATATTCCATGTTTGTTGGTAGAAACTATCAATATTGTCAAGATGTAAGTTCTTACCAACTTTGTCTTTGAATTCAAGGTAATCCTAATTGAAATCCTAGCAAGTTATTTTTCATATATTGACAGACAATTAATAAAGTTTACATGGAGAAGCAAACAATTCAGAACAACCAATGTAGTAAGAAAGAAAACAAAACTGGAGGACTGACACCATCATACTTTAAGACTCACTGGAAATCTATTGTAATCAAGACTGTGTGGTACTGGTGAAAGAACATATAGAACAATAGAACAGAACAGAGGGGCACATGGATATAGTCAACTCATAGTTGGCAAAGGAGCAAAAGCAATACAATGTTGCAAAAGAAATTCTTTTCAACAAATGCTGCTGGGACAACTTGAACATCCACATACCAAAATAAAAGTAACCAGAGACTTTACAGCTTGCACAAAAATTAACTCAAAGTGGATTAGAGACATAACTAAAAAAGATAAAACTCTAAAACTCATAGAAGATATCATAAAAGAATATGTGTTACCTTAGATATGGCACTGAATTTTTAGACCCATGAAACAAATAATTGATAAGCTTAATTTCATTACATTTAAAAAAAATCTGCTACAAAAGGCAAAATCAAGAGAATGAGAAGACAAGTCACACACTGGGAGAAAATATTTGTAAAAGACAAATCTGATAAAAGACTTCTATCCAAAATAGAGAACTCTTAAAACAGCAATAAAATAACAAACTGATTAAAAATAAGCCAAAGACCTTAGTATACACCTCACCAAAGAATTTACATAGGTGGCAAATGAGCATATCAAGAATTGCTACACAACATATATGATCAGAGAAATGCTAATTCAAATAACCGTGAGTACTACTGCATACCTATTAGAATGGTCAGTATCTGGACCATTGATGGGATATGGTGCAGCAGGAACTCTCATCCATTGCTGATGGGAATGAAAAATGGTACAGCCACTCTGGAAGACAGTTTGGCAGTTTCTTATAAAACTAAACATACACTTACCATATGATTCAATGACAATGTCCCTTGATACTTACCTATATAGGTAGAAAGAGTATGTTTACACACAAACCTTCTATGTATGTTGTAAAGTTTTAAAGAACTATACTCATAATGGCCAAAACTTTAAAGCAACCAATGTCTTTCAGTAGGTAAATGTATAAATAAAGCATGGTGCATCCAGAAAATGGAATATTATTCAGCACTAAAAAGAAAAGAGTTTTAAAACTCTGAGAAGATATGAAAGAACCTTAAATGTAAATCGTTAAGTAAAAGCAACTCATCTGGATAGCCTATATACAGTATGATTCAAACTATATGGTGTTCTGGAAAGGCAAAGCTATGGAAAGAGAAAAAGGTGATCAGTGTCTACCAAGGATGTGGGAAGAGATGAGTAGATTGGGCACAGAGGATTTTTAGTGCACTGAAAATAATCTGCATAATATTCTAACAATGGATGGTTGTCACTATGCATTTCTTCTAACTCATACAATATACAACATTGTATGTACATTGAACCATAGTGTGAACTATAAACTTTGGATAATTACGATGTGTCAATATAGATTCATCAGTTGTAACACCTTGAGGGAGGATGTTCATAAAGGGAAGGCCATGCAACCTGGGAGCAACAATATATGGGAAATCTCTCTGTACCTTCCTCATAGTTTTGCTGTGGACCTAAACTGCCCTAAAACTTAAATAAAAATTAAGCTATACTAAATTATCAATACTGAATGCAGCACTTTCACAGCATCATCTTTCAGGATTTGAAATAACTGGAATTCAATCACCTCCACTAACTTTGTTCATAACGATGCTTCCTAAGGCCCACTTGACTTCACATTCCAGGATGTCTGGCTCTAGGTGAGTGATCACACCATCATGATTATCTGGGTACTGAAGATTATTTTTCTTGTCACCTCTTCTTAATATCTTCACCTGAACCATGAACTTCCAGATGTTCAAGCTAGTTTTACAAAAGGCAGAGGAATCAGAGATCAAATTGCCAACATCTTCTGGATCATTGAAAAAGCAAGAGAGTTCCAGAAAAACATCTGTTTCTGCTTTATTGACTATGCCAAAGCCTCTGACTGTGTGGACCACAATAAACTGTGAAAAATTCTGAAAGAGATAGGAATACAGGACCACCTGACCTGCTTCTTGAGAAACCTGTGTTCAGGTAAGGAAGCAACAGCTAGAACTGGACATGGAACAACAGACTGGTTCCAAATAGGAAAAGGAGTATGTCAAGGCTATATATTGTCACCCTGTTTATTTAACTTATATGCAGAGTACATCATGAGAAACGCTGGGCTGGAAGAAGCACAAGCTGGAATCAAGATTTCCGGGAGAAATATCAATAACCTCAGATATGCAGATGAAATCACCCTTATGGCAGAAAGTGAAGAGGAACTGAAGAGCCTCTTGATGAAAGTGAAAGAGGAAAGTGAAAAAGCTGGTTTAAAGCTCACCATTCAGAAAACTAAGGTCATGGCATCTGGTCCCATCACTTCAAGGCAAATAGATGAGGAAACAGTAGAAACAGTGGCTGACTTTATTTTTATGGGCTACAAAATCACTGCAGATGGTGACTGCAGCCATGAAATTAAAAGATCCTTACTCCTTGGAAGAAAAGTTATGACCAATATAGACAAACTATTAAAAAGCAGAGACATTACTTTGCCAACAAAGGTCCGTCTAGTCAAGGCTATGGTTTTTCCAGTGACCATATATGGATGTGAGTGTTGGACTATTAAGAAAGCTGAGCACTGAAGAATTGATGCTTTTGAATTTGTGGTGTTGGAGAAGACTCTTTGAACTATAAGGAGATCCAACCAGTCCACCCTAAAGGAGATCAGTCCACCCTAAAGGAGATCAGTCCTGGGTGTTCACTGGAAAGACTGATGTTGAAGCTGAAACCCTAATACTTTGGCCACGTTATGTGAAGAGCTGACTCATTAAATAGACCCTGATGCTGGGAAAGATTGAGGGAAGGAGGAGGAGGGGACAACAGAAAAGGAGATGATTGGATGGCATCACTGATTTGATGGACATGGGTTTGTGTGGACTCCGAGAGTTGGTGATGGACAAGGAGGCCTGATGTGCTGGGGTACATGGGGTTGCAGAGTCAGACATGATTGAGCAACTGAACTGAACTGAACTGAAATTATCAATGTCGTAAGGTTTCATTACCATGAATGGTTTGCCTTGGAAGTGAACCAAGCTCATTCTATCGTTTTTGAGATTGCATCCAAGTACTGCATTTTGGACTCTTTGGTTGACTATGATGGCTACTCCATTTCTTTTAAGGGATTCCTGTCCAGAGTAGTAGATATAATGGTCAGCTGAGTTAAATTCACCCATTCCAGCCCATCTTAGTTTGCTGATTCCTAGAATGTCAACATTCACTCTTGCCATTTCCTGTTTGACCACTTCCAATTTGCCTTGATTCATGGACCTAACATTCTAGGTTCCTATGCAATATTGCTCTTTACAGCATCAGACCTTGCTTCTATCACCAGTCACATCCACAACTGGGTGTTGTTTTTGCTTTGGCTCCATCCCTTCATACTTTCTGGAGTTATTTCTCCACTGATCTCCAGTAGCATATTTGGCACCTACCTACCTGGGGAGTTCATCTTTTAGTGTCTATCTTTCTGCCTTTTCATGCTGTTCATGAGGTTCTCAAGACAAGAATACTGAAGTGGTTTGCCATTCCCTATTCCAGTGAACCACATTCTGTCAGACCTCTCCACCATAACCCATCCATCTTGGGTGGCCCCACATGGCATGGCTTAGTTTCACTGAGTCAGACAAGGCTGTGGTCCATCAGTTCAGTTCAGTTCAGTCACTCAGTCATGTCCAACTCTTTGTGACCACATGAACCTCAGCACACCAGGCCTCCCTGTGCATCACCAACTCCCAGAGTTTACCCAAACTCATGTCCATCGAGTTGGTGATGCCATACAGCCATCTCATCCTCTGCTGTCCCCTTCTCCTCCTGCCCCCAATCCCTCCTGGCATCAGGGTCTTTTCTAATGAGCCAACTCTTCCCATGAGGTGGCCAAAGTATTGCAGTTTCAGCTTCAGCATAGTTGAACTATTTCAAATCCTACAAGATGATGCTGTGATGGTCCTACACTCAATATGTCATCAAATTTTGAAAACTCAGCAATGACCACAGGACTGGAAAAGTTCAGTTTTCATTCCAATAGCAAAGAAAAGTAATGACAAAGAATAATGCTCAAACTACTGCACAATTGTACTCATCTCACACGCTAGTAAGCTAATGCTCAAAATTTTCCAAGCCAGGCTTCAGCAGTACATGAACCATGAACTTCCAGAGGTTCAAGCTAGTTTTAGAAAAGGCAGAGGAACCAGAGATCAAATTGCCAACATCCACTGAATAATGGAAAAAGCAACAGAGTTCCAGAAACTATCTATTTATGCTTTATTGACTATGCCAAAGGCTTTGACTCTATGGATAACAGTAAACTGTGGAAAATTCTGAAAGAGATGAGAATACCTGACCTGCCTCTTGAGAAACCTGTATGCAGGTCAGGAAGCAACAGTTAGAACTGCACAGGGAACAATAGACTTGTTCCAAATAGGAAACGGAGTATGTCAAGGCTGTATATTGCCACCCTGCTTATTTAACTTATATGCAGAGTACATCATGAGAAATGTTTGGCTGGAAGAAGCACAAGCTAGAATCAAGATTTCCAGGAGAAATAGCAATAACTTCAGATATGCAGATGAGACCACCCTTATGGCAGAAGGTGAAGAAGAATAAAATAGCCTCTTGATGCAAGTGAAAAAAGAGAGTGAAAAAGTTGGCTTAAAGATCAACATTCAGAAAACGAAGATTGTGGCATCTGTCCCATGGGAAATAGATAGGGAAGTGGTGGAAACAGTGGCTGACTATTATGGGGGGATCCAAAATCACTGCAGATGTTGATTTCAGCCATGAAATTAAAAGATGCTTACTCCTTGGAAGAAAAGTTATGGCCAACCTAAAAAGCATATTCAAAAGCAGAGACATTACTTTGCCAACAAAGGTCCATCTAGTCAAGGTTATGGTTTTTACAGCAGTCATGCATGGATGTGAGAGCTGAACTATAAAGGAAGCTGAGTGCCAAAGAATCAATGCTTTTGAACTATGGTGTTGGAGAAGACTCTTGAGAGTCTCTTGGACTGCAAGGAGATCTAACGAGTCCATCCTAAAGGGGATCAGTCCTGGGTGTTCATTCAGAGGCTTGATGTTGAAGCTGAAACTTCAAGACTTTGGCCTCGTTATGTGAAAAGCTGACTCATTTGATCTTCCCTGAGGCTGGGAAGATTGAAGGCTGGAGGAGAAGGAGACGACAGAGGATGAGATGGTTGGATGGCATCACAGACTCAATGGACATGAGTTTGTGTAAAAACTCCAGGAGTTGATGATGGACAGGGAGGCCTGCCGTGCTGCAGTTCATGGGGTTGCAAAGAGTCAGACACTACTGAGCCACTCAACTGAACTGAACTAAAATGGTGCAGAATAAGAAAAACTGGAGAAATCTGAAACTTTTGTATAACATCTCATTTTATTATACAAAACCATCTAGTTTTGTTGTGTGTGTAGTCACTCGGTCCTGTCTTATTCTTTCTAACCCTTGGACTGTGGCCCACCAAGCTCCTTTCTCCATGGGATTTTTCAAGCAAGCATACTGGAGTATGTTGTCATTTCCTTCTCCAGAGGATCATTCTGACCCAGAGTGTAGTCACTCGGTCCTGTCTTATTCTTTCTAACCCTTGGACTGTGGCCCACCAAGCTCCTTTCTCCATGGGATTTTTCAAGCAAGCATACTGGAGTATGTTGCCATTTCCTTCTCCAGAGGATCATTCTGACCCAGAGATTGAGCCTACGTCTCCTGCATCTCCTGCTTTGTAGGCAGATTCTTTATCTATTGAGCCACTGGGGAAGCCAACATCTGATGATAACATTGTAATAGCCAATAAAAACCACAGTGTAGGATTCCATTACAGTGAAGTATATCAGTTGCTAGTAATGAATTATGAAACCTAATATTTGTGGAATATAATCTTTTAATGTATATAACACTCATATATCCTATCTATAATGTATATCTTCTATAACCTATATAAAGAATATTATATACTCATATATAATGAACATATCCATTATAGTCTATTTAAAAGAATTTAGCATACCGTAAGACACATGACAGTTTGAAAATTCATCTGATCCTCAATGAAAATAAACAAGGGCCCTAAGAAGTCCAGAGATCTATGGAAACTGACAAAACCAAGCTTAATGAGAATCTGATAGCAGGTCCCTGTCTTTCGAATCTGTCAACAGTTGTGAGCAATAGAGGATAATTTGAAGTCATCCATCATTGTTTCTCTTCTCTATTTCTTTTTAAGTAATAATACTTACAAAACAAAGAGAGATGCTTAAGACCATGGGTTCTGCATCAAACATATAAATAGAAATTCCTGCTCTGCTATTCAGAAGCAACATGGCCTGGGACAAGTTATGAATGTTAGCAAATCACAATGCTGTAAGCTCACATAGGGCATATACTCACCTGGTTACTATGCTGTGTCTGTCAGATTATGGAAATAAAATAATTTAACACAGCACCTTACTTAGTGAGCACTCCACAAATGTTAGCTGTTTATTATTTTTCTAATCACCTCTCCATTAGGGAAAATGCCATATTTATTGTGTGTGTGTAAGTACATAAATTCATGTCAGTAAATATTTATTATGTACTTTCAATGCTGGCAGTGGAAGTAGGCTATGTGTAGCAGATGTACCTAATATTGCTGACAGATGCAGTTGCATTTTATTTCTATGAAACCTTGAAATGTCTGAAATATCTGAGTAGAGGACAGAAGGAGAAAATATAGTGCTTTGCTCTAATAGTGAAACGGATACTGAGAAACAGAGAACCTGCTTTCTTGCTCAGTATCCTGGTTATGGCAAGATCCTTGATTGTTCAACAACTTGGTACAGTAGATTATTGTATTCTGGTTTGAAATAAGAAAAATTTAACTTGTTCTCAAGCTATAGTTTATTAGCCAGGCCTAGTTTAAACTATACTTCTGCTTTCAGGAGAAATTTTATGTAATTCTTAGATGTGATACATGTTTTAAAGTTTTATTTTTCAATTAAGAGTTTTCATTACTTTTAGACGTAAAAATGTAAAATGAAATCCTCGCACGTGTCATAGGAGTCACTTTATATTTTTCAAGGGCTTCTTTATTCCTTTGAAAGGAAACTAAACTCTTTTTTTTTTCCTTCAATTGATTTAAGTAGAAATTTGAAACTAGATTCACATTCCAAAATGTTCATCCTATAGTCATACTCCCCAGAGCTAAACATGTGACTTAATGTAATATAAAATTATTCATTAAGATGGAACATTTGACCTAGCAAACTTTATTGCTGTTAGCAGAGCCGCCTTTAAAAACCTGCTTTGAATACCAATCATAATTGTAAATCAACAGACCTTACTAAGGTTGAGGTACGTCAACGTGGTAAAATTCCCTGCAACTCAAAGCACAAACTTGAGAGAGCATCTAAGGCAGCCTTGGAGCTGAGTGCTAAGCTATGGTGTATTCATATAAATACATGGATATGGTGGCCCTCACAGTGCCTTTATTTTCTTCTCATTCTTCATGATCCCCTCACTGCCCTCTCCAAGACTTTCTGTCATTTTCTTCTTTTACTTTACCCTCCAACACCTTGACATTTTCTGTACTTTTGTCTCCTGCCTTCCTTCATAGTCATTTACACCCTTCTATAAAATGAAAAAGACAAAAGCAAAAAACCCATAACACATCAAAACAAAAAAGAAACCTCTTGTAGAAATCTTTTCAAGATAAAATACTCCATAATACTTCAGCATCGACTCAGCAGTGATGTATCAGGCACATTTGTGTGAAGAATGTGTTCTTATATACAGTAAGTGTGTTATCCATTACTTAAAGGTCAATTTCTTCATGGCAGAATATTTTAAAATGATATCCTTTTGAAGTCATATCTTAACACAGTTTTCTCAAAGGATAATTTTCAAAATTGAGTGCTTTGCTAGACATCAAAGTTTCTTAACATTTCCTTATTTCTACCGTCCACTGTATCAATAAAAATATCTTTACACAATAGTTTTAAAGGGGAAAATGCATTTTTACTGTGGCTGTGAAGCCTTACAGAGGGCTCACATGTGAAACAGAGGCATTGGACATGGTAGTTAAATCTACACTTTTCTTACTAGCTAGGGCTTCAGTCCTAAATACTTTATGTAGCTGCCCTTAGTTATGTCTATAGTTTTTCATATACAGATAATGATAACTGCTATGAAGGAAACAAAAGCAATAATGTAACAGCCAGTGAAAGTATAGAAATAGGAATTGTGAAGTGAGGTTATTTTAGATTGAGTTACTGTGATATCCTTTTGAAGTCATATCTTAACACAGTTTTCTCAAAGGATAATTTTCAAAATTGAGTGCTTTGCTAGACATCAAAGTTTCTTAACATTTCCTTATTTCTACCGTCCACTGTATCAATAAAAATATCTTTACACAATAGTTTTAAAGGGGAAAATGCATTTTTACTGTGGCTGTGAAGCCTTACAGAGGGCTCACATGTGAAACAGAGGCATTGGACATGGTAGTTAAATCTACACTTTTCTTACTAGCTAGGGCTTCAGTCCTAAATACTTTATGTAGCTGCCCTTAGTTATGTCTATAGTTTTTCATATACAGATAATGATAACTGCTATGAAGGAAACAAAAGCAATAATGTAACAGCCAGTGAAAGTATAGAAATAGGAATTGTGAAGTGAGGTTATTTTAGATTGAGTTACTGTGGAACTAAAGAGGTAAATGCTATGAGGTTATGTTTGATCTCTAGTGTAATAGACAGTCATTTAAGAGTTTTAAAGAGAGGGATGACCCTAGCTAAATTTGAAAATATTACTCTTGCTGCTGTGTGGAAAATAATTTGTAAGTGAGTAACAGATGCTTGGGAGGCAGACAGAGGTTATTGAAATTTTTGGATTAAAGAATGAATGTGGTCTGACTTAGATGGATGCCTGGGATGATAGGTGTGGATGGTGTGATATTCATTTTGGAGGCAGAAACAAATAAACTAAACGGTGCATTGACTATGAGAGATGAGAAAACTTGCTTTAGGCCCATGGTCTAAGTGAGGAAGAACATGGAAAGGGCAGATTTGTGTGGAAAAATAGAGGGATCTGTTTCAGATTCATTAGGATTTAGGTGAGGAATATTAAGATAAGAGGTCTTTGTTTTGGGGATTCCTCACTTTCTCATTCAAATGTCTATGCTTTTGTGTATGTTTCCCTCAAGAGTCCCAATTCTACTCCCCTCTTCCCTTGGTGCAATCCAGCGATCCTGCAAATTTTAGCTCTGATGCTATCATCTTCAGAAAACCTTCCTGGTTTTGGTTTAGGGTTCTGGTTGATGCTCTCCATTCTTTCATCTATCTACTACTTGCCTTTTTTTTCCCAATAAGGCAAATTTAACAAGGGGAGGATCCTGCCATTGTCATCTTCTTTTTTCCCAGACATTAGACCAGATACCCAATAAACTTTTTTTTTTTTCTTGCTGAAGACGAAGACTTTTCTATTTTATTTTTAACAGAGGATTATGGAAGGGATGATTTAGTGAGTTCCCAAACCCACCAACTGAGTAAAGCAGGATAATCTACCAATAGACTACACAGAACTTGTGCTCTTTTACACAAACAAAACCACAACTGTGGTGGTACATGCTCCTGGGTTGATGTCTGTGAATTTTCACATCTCTCTAGGCAAGGAAAATAGGTATTTTGCTTATTTTTGGCTTCCTTAAATTCCGGGCCAAGTAATATTCTGATATATCAATATAAAGAACTGATGAATAAATATCTGGAAATGGTGACAGATAATGCACTTTTGGAAAAACTTTAATACAGTACAGGTAAATCTTCTGACCTTAATATACCAGGACCAAGTCATGAATTTCTAAAAAATAATAAGTTCTGAAAATGTGATGACAATCCCTGGCTCACTGAGAAGTGTCTAAGAGACACTGTTATCTCCATCCCTAAGTGGATTGGACACAAATATTTCAGAGGGGTCTTTTTCTTTCAAAGGAAATTTTCACTTTGTATATTGAAAAGGACCTACTGAGGGACTGAAGGATGCTGTTATAAGTGGAAAAGCAAATACTTCACTTTGTCATAATGCTATGACTAGGAAAACACATTATATATTTAACCTAAGAAATCACATTCTCATTTTGTTTCAAATGTATCCTTCTATTCAAAATGCAAGTAAAAGAGTTTTTAAAGACTAAAATCAAAAGCAAAGGTTTACTGTTTGCCTATGACCTACTTCTTGAGAAACCTATATGCAGGTTAGGAAGCAACAGTTAGAACTGGACATGGAACAACAGACTGGTTCAAATAGGAAAAAGAGTACGTCAAGGCTGT
>SJYC01098000.1:0-21125 GCA_006408675.1 Madoqua kirkii
ATGAATTATACCATGCAGTATTTGAATTTCTTTGCCTGGCTTTTTTGACTTAGCCTAAATTCCTCAAGGTCCATTTATGTTGTCACATATGGTGAGATTTCTTTCTTTTGGCTGACAATATTCCATTTTATATAAATATATAATTGCTACTGTTTATCTATTCTCCCATCAGTGGACACAGATTGTTTCCAGGTCTTGTCTATTATAAATAATGCTGCTATGAATATAAAGATAAAGTTTTTTTTTTATAGTTTTTACTTTCTTTGGATATATTCTCAACTACATCATATGGAATTGCTATATCATATGGTTATCCTCTTTTTAACTTTTTGAGTAATATCCATACTGTCTTCCATAGTATCTGTACCAATTCACATTCCTACCAACAGTACATGAGGGTTCTCTCTCCTCCACATTCTCAGTAACATTTTGAGTCTCTTATTTTTTGATAATGGTCATTCTAAGAGGCATGGGGAGATACAGTGGTTTTAATGTACGTTTCCCTAGTTACTGGTAATATTGAGCACTTTTTAATGGACCTGTTGGCTATTCATATATCTGCTCTACAAAATGTATATTTAGGTCCTTTGTCCATTTTTAAATGGAATTATTTGTGTTATTTGTATGAGTTCTTTATATGTTATTCTTGTTCAGCCACTAAGTCATGTCTGACTCTTTGTGACCCAATGGACTGCAACATATCAGGGCTCCCTGCCCCTCAATAATACCCAAATGTATTACTTTATATATTTGGATATTAACCCCAATCAGATATATGGTTTGCAAATATTCATCCCATTCTCTATGTTGTTTTTCATTTTGTTGATCATTTCTTTTGTTCTGCAGAATCTTTTCAGTTTGATATAGTTACCACATGCTTATTTTTTATTTTGTTTCTTATGCTTTAGATGTTATATTTTTAAAAATCATTGCAAAGACCCATATAAGCAATTTTTTTCTTATGTTTTCTTTTAGAGGATGTATGGTTTTTAGTCTTACATTTAAATCTCTAATCCATTTTGAGCAATTCTTGTGAGTGCTTTAAGATGGGAGTCTAGTTTCATTTTTTTTTAACTTGTGAACATCCAGTTTTTTCAACAATACTCATTGAAGGAACTGCCTTTTCTTCATCAAGTCTTCTTGGCTCCTTTATTAAATGTTAGCTGACTTTATTTACCTGGGTTTGTTTCTGGCCTCTGGATTCAGTTCCCCTGTATTTATTTTTAGGTAGTTTTTCTTCTGCTTCTGGTAGCCAGGACTGGACACAAACATGCAAAAGTAATGAAAAATCCATACTCTAATTGATTATGTTTCAAAATGTGTGTTTACTATGGTTTTCATCAAAATAATGAGAACTTCAGAAAAAAAGCTAGTAAAAATTGTAGCTTATCTAAATATCATGTATACTATGTTGCTTTAGTCATGTCTGACTCTTTGCAACTCTATGGCCTGTAGCCTGCCAGGCTCCCATGTCTATAGGATTCTGTAGGTAAGAATACTGGAGTGGGTTGCTATTTCCTCCTCTAGGGGATCTTCCTGACCCAGGATTGAACCTCCCTCTCTTATGGTTTCTGCATTGGCAGACAGGTTCTTTACCATTAGCGTCAGCATATGCTATACAAATGCACAGGGATTTCCACAGTGGTCCAGTGGCTGAGACTTTACTTTCCAGTGGAAGGGGTGCAGATTTGATTCCTAGCCAGGGAGCTAAGATTCCACATGCCTTTCAGCCAAAAAATAAAAGCATAAAACAAAAGCAATATTGAAACAAATTCAATAACGACTTTAAGAAATGTTTCACATCAAAAAGTCTTTTAAAGAAACCACGAATGTACACAAATATTCAGATTGATATTGTCTTTCTGTTAAGGGCTTCCCTGACAACTCAGTTGGTAAAGAATCCACCTGCAATGCAGGAGACCCATGGTTGATTTCTGGGTTGGGATGATCTGCTGGAGAAGGGATAAGCTACCCATCCAGTATTCTTGGACTTCCCTTGTGACTCAGATGGTAAAGAATCTGCCTGAAATGTAGGAGACCTAGGTTTGATCCCTGGGTTGGGAAGATCCCCTAGAGAAGGGAAAGGCTACCCACTCCAGTATTCTGGCCTAGAGAATTCCATAGACTGTATAGCCCATGTGGTCACAAAGAGTTGGACATGACTGAGACACTTACATTTTTTTCTGTTTTAAAAAGAAATGCATAGGGAAGACAAGGGGAAAAAAACAACAACAATATAATTTGATTTATTATATTTGTGGCATAGTAAAACAACATATTTATTGTTTTTCTTCCCATTGAAAACTGGAATCTATGTCCCTTCCCTTCAAAGTCCACTGTTCTTTTACTTTCATTATATAAGTACCATGAAAATAACACAATGTCAGTTACTGGCTTAGCCTTTATGAGAATTGCCATCTTCTGTGTCTTTATCTTTGGAAGTTGACTATTTTCTTGAAGATAGCAATTAGAGAAGCCTTGGGGTGCCTTGGAGAGGAAGAGAGAATCTGGCTGAGCACCGCCTTGCAGATTGTCCATCCAATAAAGCGAGTATACAGGAGGAACCTTCTTGTACACTTCACACTAGTTTTGTTACAAGTGAATACAACCAAGATATTCCTCTTTCTAATGCTAAATGGAGCAGAACTGCCCAGTCAAACCCTGACCAATTTCCTGACCCATGAATCTGTGAAGTCAATAAAATGACTGTTGTTTTAAGTGACTGCATTTCAGAGTAATCCAACATGGAGGAACAGATAAAGGAAATGAGAATCATTGTGTTTTACATAACATTACATCAATATATATTGTAGTTGTTGCATATTTTTACTCATTTAACTTTTCCTTAGTGTGAAATTTCTCTCTTTAAGGCAGTTCTGTGAGATTATAAAATGTATCTTTCTCAAAATTGTTGTTAGTATTAAAATATATTTTTCAATAAATTTTAAGACTTCAGGTATCTTTAGGATGTGATTTATCTATTTATAACAATTGTATTGAAAAAAACAAGTGGGAATGATAGCATTTTATAATACATAGTAGTGTATTATATAAATTTTTACTCTAAAAGACCAATTAATCTAATCTCTTTTCAAACAGTTTAATCATGAGACCTATTCTTCCTCCCAGTTTTCAGTATTTTATATTAAAACTGAATTTAAATATTGTCAAGTGAATATAGTTAGGATATAAAGATGTAAGTAGGAAATGGTAGCGTGACTACTAGGCTGAAATTGTTACATGAAACTAGTTATCAGACAAATAGGGAAAAAATGCTTCCAATAGCTAGCATTTGAAAAATGGAACAGATGCACAAACAATTCTATAAAGATGAAAAATAAAATAACAAAGAAAAACATGCCAAAGGCAAGAATACTTTAATCAAAATATAAAATATGTAGTTTTATGAAGTGGCTTTGTAAAATTACAGATTTTAGCTCTTATATTTAGGTAAAATATGTTTCTGTCTCAATTGCGGTAGAGCAAAACCAGCTTAATATCCCTAATCCACCTCTTCATTTACTTTGAAAACAGTTATATTTATAAATACTCCTTAAGACTTGGCTACTTCACTAAATTTTCATTTTTCTGAGCTCCTCAAAACAAGGAAAAGTTTTATTTTTTCTTATTTAGAATGACAGGCACATTTCCACCTGTAGGGGGAAAAAAAAAAACAAAAACCAGCCAATGTTACTTGTGGGATAAAGAAAGATTTTAAAAAGAAATAAATGCATTTCCACATTTTCAAAGAATACCTGTTCTATAAATGTTGCATATGCTTCATGCAAAAGGCATAAACATCTACAAAAACAAATTATATCAGCAACAGATATTATTTATTTTCCCTGAAGGAGAGATTTTCTGAGTTTTTTATTTATGGTCATTGATGATTAATGTTTGGACAATTTCTTGTTATTATTATTATGACTTATTTGATTATAATATGACAAAGTAGTAAATGCTTGTAACAAATTTGTTTACATTCTTTAGGACACCATATCAAAGCCAGAATACACAACATTAATGAAATAAGTACACAGGCTGTTTCTTGGGAATGTCACTTCTCTGGCAGAAATAGTGAAGCTTATCTTGCTGGCAATCTTCTAACTAATCACCAGTCTCTCCTTTACTAATCAGAGTTTTCTCATACTTTAACATTTTGTTGAGAAGTCATGATCATCCAGAGAAGTTACACAAGTACTATACTCTACTGAGTCTCCAGATACTGTAAATGTCAGAATTGATGAATCATCTATTATTATCTAATTATTTTAGGTCAACCTTCATAGTTTAATGTGTTCATTTACCTCACCATTTTAAATCAGTGATGATTATTTTCAAATAATAAAATAAAAAATAATGCATTTATATAACACTTCACATCTGACAAAGTATTTTAGTCTTTCTGATATAAGTAACTCAGGATACATTTACAGAGAGCAAATGTTGAGGAGAGACAACTGAAAACTCATAAGAAATACCTCTGCACTTAGTAATTTACAATGACACATAAGATTTCTACAAGAGAGATTTCTATAAGGTGTGAGACTGGACAAGTATGAGGAGCTGAATAACAAGTCATTGAACAAATCGGCATGAAAGAACAAATAACTATTCATTCCTCAGCTGCTCCACATATTTATTTACCTCCAGTATTATGCAAATACCATAGTATGATTTTCCATGCCTTGTAGCCCCGGGAGTTTTACAAAATTTGAATAAGACATTATCACTACCCTCAAGGAACTCATTGTTCTGTCAAAGAAATAAGATTAAATGTAATAAAGGTTATACCAGTGGAATCTAAAATACTCAACGTGAGCAAAGGAAGGAGTTTTGGAACCTCTTTGGGGTAGTTTTCATAGAACTTCAGAAAGGAATATTTTAATCTGTGTATGCAGTTTGAGTAGATGTTAAGCATGGTAATAACCTGAAGAACAAGCAACAGAGGCATGAAAAGCAAGCCTCTCTAACTGTTAGGGAAAGAACACTGACTGAAACTGCCCACCCTGGCCAGGCACCATAGCAACCATTTACATGAGTTGTTTTGCCACAGGAGGTCCTGCTAAGGAACATGGAACTAATAAGCCACCACCAACTGGAAGAGTTTGGGAAAGGTCAAAAGGAGACACCACAAGTCTGACCACCTCCCAGAATCCTCGTTGGCATCCATCTTGGCTGAACAAGGCATGCACCACCAGGAAGGACTCTGAATCAGAATGATTGGCTAAAGACAACCGAGAAGTTAATCCCATCACCATAAAACCCAAGACTGCAAGTCAAGTGGCAGAGCAGTTCTCCTGGGTTCCCTTACCCTACTGCTCTCCACCCTGGTGCCATTTTCCCAATGAAATCTCTTGCTTTGTCAGCACATGTGTCTCCTAGGACAATTCATTTCTAAGTGTTAGACAAGAGCCCAGTTTTGGGTCCTGGAAGGGGTCCTGCAACATAACTGAGAGAGCCTGAGGAATAAAAAAGGGACTAAAGGGGTCTTGAAGATGTGCACAGTGTATAGTATTGCTCTAAGAAGAGAATAACCCAAGAGAGAAAAACCCCATTTCAACAGTCTATAATTTCTATAGAGTGCTGCAATTCCTTCAGCACTGAGGTTGTTCTGACTCATCAACTCAACTCTAATCTATCTGGAAGTTTAAATCCCAGTAACAGAAAAGGAAATATTCAGTTGTAATTAGCTAACGATATTGGCTAACAAAATCATCATAGTAAGTTCTCCTGGCCGGAGTGCATGCTTACTAACCACTATCTTATTAAGTATTCCCTTTACTCATAAAAGAAGCAAATGTGTTCATCCCTTAATAAGCATCCCCAGTCATCTTCACATTCTGAAAGATCTTTTGAAAAGAAGGCAGGTTGTATAGCTCTTCTGTAGAAAACACCATCATCATTTCCTGTAGCATTCAGAGTTAAAAACCAGTTTTTTTAACAGACCACAAGTTCCTCTACCATCTCTTTTCCATTCTGCATTTCCACCCTGGCCCTTGCTTACTACTCATCATCCTTCTGTGGTTCTAGTTACACTAACCTCTGACATATGCCTGTTTTAGGCATTTCCCTGAGCTGTTCCCTCTCCCTGAAAAATCCCTATTTAGTCCTGGCATGACTTTAGCTTTTGTTATGGTATTTCACCACTTGGTGTAATTGTAATTTCTGGCCCTATCATTGTTTTAATGACTAAGAGAGCATTTTAGAATTGGGAATTGGATAAGCTTGCATGCTACCAGCCCTGGCTGTATTGCTTAACTCCTTCTGCTTATTTTCAGGCCTGCATGTGCTGTGCAGGCTGCTACAGAATGTGTGTGTGCCTGAGTGAGTCCAGAGAAAGACTTGCTATGTGGTTAGGGCCAGGCAAGTAAAGCTGATGGAGACTCTTTAGGTAACAATGGATAGAAATTAATCCAAGAATTCATGTGACTGTGACAATTAGTGAAGCAACTTGGGCAGGACTCTCTTGGACCAGGGCAATACAGAGGGATCTGTGGTACTGGCTGCAGCACCAGCATCACTGGCATCACTTGGAAATTTGACAAATGGAAATGCTTAAGCCCCCTCTAAACTTACTCAGTCAGGAACTGAGAGCCCAGTTCACCAACGTTTGTTTAACAAGCTCACACAAGCTAATGTTTCAGAACAATTTACTTAGAAGCAGATTAAGGTTATAACTGCACAGTGATCCATTCAATATAGAGTAACTCTAAGTTTCTGAAGGATATTAGTACCATTAACTAACATAAAAAATAGCAAATGGGGTCCTCCCTGGCAGTCCAGTGGTTAAGACCTGGCAATTCCAGTGCAAAGGGTATGAGTTCAATCCCTGGCTGGGGAACTAAGATCCCATATGCTGCAAGTGAAGATCCCATCCTCAAAACATGCTGCTGCTGCTGCTGCAGCTGCTGCTGCTCAGTTGTTTCAATATTATCCAACTCTGTGCGACCCCATACACGGCAACCCACCAGGGTCCCTCGTCCGTGGGATTCTCCAAGCAAGAACACTGGAGTGGGTTGCCATTTCCTTCTCCAATGCATGAAAGTGAAAACTGAAAGTGAAGTCACTCAGTCGTGTCCAACTCTTAGCGACCCCACGGACTGCAGCCTACCAGGCTCCTCTGTCCATGGAATTTTTCAGGCAAGAATACTGGAGTGGCTTGCCATTGCTTTCTCTGCCCAAAAACATGAGAGAGAGAGAAAAAAGAAAGCTGCAAAAAGGGAATGAGTTTTCAAAGCAAGAAAATTTGGCTCATACTAATTTCAAGTTTCCAATGGGAATCCCAGATGGAGCTGAAATCAGTTTGATTGATTTATTTCTAACTTATCACTTTTCATATATATATTACATACATACATACATATATATATATATATGACAAAACATGATTTTAAAACATCGCTATGAAAACATGGGTAATCATTAGCTAAATCCATTTCACCTATAACCGCTTTTACCTGTCAAGGTTGTTTTAATTTTTGCCACTGAAAACTCTCATTCTACCAGCAGCACCTGGCCTCAACAACGAGCTGTTTCTCCAGGACTTGGAGTCAGGCTGTGCCTGGTTGTAGCTAAGCGGGTAGCTAGAATGCGACCACTGACCCTTCAACAGTGCACATGCTGACATCTGCTTGCTTTGACCTTTTGAACCAGCAGAGGCCTGTAGCTCAGTTACTGGGCCGGCACCTGCGCAGAACAGTGATTACCCACGTTGTTCCACTTTTCTCCATGCTCCCCACGCCTCCTCGCAGAGCCCTGCTTCTTTGTTCTTTCTCTGCGATACCCTGAATGCCTTACGTTCTGCGGTGTGGAATAATTAAGATTTGTTCTCCTGTCTCATGGCTTGACTGCCTTGCAAATAAACCACTCCTTGGCCGCAAACCTGGACGTAGCCTCACTTTGACTTGCTACGCATCAGGCAGGATGGACCAGGGTCAGTTAACAACTAGTTTAACAAAATACAGTTCAGCTTAAACATGGATACATGATTCAAACTTTAGAGAGGTAAGGAGCTTCATATATTCATCTGGAGCCAGTCAGGTGAAGAATGAAAGCAAAAATGAAAGGACATTTTAGATATAATTAATGTTCCACTCAAATGATTTGAGTTAATCAGCAAAAGATGCCTCTGCATGAACCTGGCTTAATAAGGTAAAACTTACAGAGAAGTCAGGGCTCCAGCCGACCACAGACCACAGAGGCCCTGATGCTGACTCATTTATTGAAGCCTCCGTGTTAGAAACGCCCACTGGGTTTGGAACCCTGGGTTGGCTCTACAAATAGAGACTGGCTTCCAGGATATAAGGAAATGACAACCCACTCCAGTATTCTTGCCTGGAGAATCCCATCGACGGAGGAGCTTGGTGGGCTACAGTCCACAGGTGGCAAAGAGTCAGACACGACTGAGCAACTTCACTTCCAGGATATATGGGCAGCTTTTAACCAACATCTAGCAAATATACTGGAGTAGGCAATGGCACCCCACTCCAGTACTCTTGCCTGGAAAATGCATGGATGGAGGAGCCTGGTAGGCTGCAGTCCATGGGGTTGCTAAGAGTCAGACATGACTGAGCAACTTCACTTTCGCTTTTCTCTTTCCTGCATTGGAGAAGGAAATGGCAACCCACTCCAGTATTCTTACCTGGAGAATCCCAGGGACGGTGGACCCTGGTGGGCTGCCGGCTATGGGGTCGCACAGAGTTCGACACGACGGGAGCGACTTAGCAGCAGCAGCAGCAGCAAATATCCAAATACCTCAATCAAGAAAGAAGTCTGCCAATCTCCTAAGTAATCTTGAGCGAGGTTTCTTCGAGTCTCAGGATGAGAATCAGGCCAACGGCCATCAGCAGAGAACCCAGGTAGGCTGTGTCCAGGCCAGGCCCATAGACAATGTGAGGTAATACTACTTTAAGCTGTACTTACATGATAGTTTATTATGTGTCACTATGAAAGTAATACATGAGCCCCTTCATGCATATAAGCATTCAGTTCAGTTCAGTTGCTCAGTCGTGTCTGACTCTTTGCGACCCCATGAATCGCAGCATGCCCGGCCTCCCTGTCTATCACCAACTCCTGGGGTTCCCTCAGACTCACTTCCATCGAGTCAGTGATGCCATCCAGCCATCTAATCCTTGGTTGTCCCCTTCATCTCCTGCCCCCAATCCCTCTCAGCATCAAAGTCTTTTCCAATGAGTCAACTCTTTGCATGAGGTGGCCAAAGTACTGGAGTTTCAGCTTTAGCATCATTCCTTCCAAAGAAACCCTAGGGCTAATCTCCTTCAGAATGGACTGGTTGGATCTCCTTGCAGTCCAAGGGACTCTCAAGAGTCGTCTCCAACTTCACAGTTCTAAAGCATCAATTCTTCAGTGCTCAGCCTTCTTCACAGTCCAACTCTCACATCCATACATGACCACAGGTTAAACCATAGCTTTGACTAGATGGACCTTAGTCGGCAAAGCAATGTTTCTGCTTTTCAATATGCTATCTAGGTTGGTCATATCTTTCCTTCCAAGGAGTAAGCATCTTTTAATTTCATGGCTGCAGTCACCATCTGCAGTGATTTTGGAGCCCCCAAAAATAAAGTCTGACACTGTTTCCACTGTTTCCCCATCTATTTCCCATGGAGTGATGGGACCAGATGCCATGATCTTCGTTTTCTGAATGTTGAGCTTTAAGCCAACTTTTTCACTCTCCTCTTTCACTTTCATCAAGAGGCTTTTTAGTTCCTCTTCACTTTCTGCCATAAGGGTGGTGTCATCTGCATATCTGAGGTTATTGATATTTCTCCCGGCAATCTTGATTCCAGCTTGTGTTTCTTCCAGTCCAGCGTTTCTCATGATGTACTCTGCATATAAGTTAAATAAGCAGGGTGACAATATACAGCCTTGACGTACTCCTTTTCCTATTTGGAACCAGTTTGTTGTTCCATGTCCAGTTCTAACTGTTGCTTCCTGACCTGCATACAGATTTCTCAAGAGGCAGGTTAGGTGGTCTGGGATTCCCATCTCTTTCAGAATTTTCCACAGTTCATTGTGATCCACACAGTCAAAGGCTTTGGCATAGTCAATAAAGCAGAAACAGATGTTTTTCTGGAGCTCTCTTACTTTTTCCGTGATCCAGCAGATGCTGGCAATTTGATCTCTGGTTCCTCCCTCTGCTTTTCTAAAACCAGCTTGAACATCAGGAAGTTCACAGTTCACGTATTGCTGAAGCCTGGCTTGGAGAATTTTGAGCATTACTTTACTAGCATGTGAGATGAGAATAACTGTGTGGTAGTTTGAGCATTCCTTGGCATTGCCTTTCTTTGGGATTGGAATGAAAACTGACCTTTTCCAGTCCTGTAGCCAGTACTGGGTTTTCCAAATTTGCTGGCATATTGAGTGCAGCACTTTCACAGCATCATCTTTCAGGATTTGAAATAGCTCTACCTGAATTCCATCACCTCCACTAGCTTTGTTCTTAGTGGTGCTTTCTAAGGCCCACTTAACTTCACGTTCCAAGATATCTGGCTCTAGATGAGTGATCACAGCATCGTGATTATCCAGGTCGTGAAGATCCTTTTTGTACAGTTCTTCTGTGTATTCTTGCCACCTATTCTTAATATCTTCTGCTTCTGTTAGGTCCAAACCATTTCTGTTTTTTATTGAACCCTTTATAAGATGTCCGTAAGCATCTGAATGCAGAGTTCCAAAGAACAGCAAGCAGATATAAGAAAGCCTTCCTTAGCGATCAATGCAAAGAAATATAAGTGTTAAGCATATATTTTTAAGTACAATCTATAGGTATGTACTTGGAAATAGGAAAAAAAATGTTGATGTGGTCTGTAGTCTTCTTTTTGTTCTCGCTCGCTTCTTCCCTTCCTCCTCTTTAGTCACCATGGAAGCAGAGAAAGCTTACAAAATAGCTCTGGTGGTATTTTAAAGTTTTTTAGGATACTATTTGGCTGAGGGAACCAAAAAAGAAAAAAGTCAGATTTGTAGGAAAACTTGTTTTTCTAAGCCTTCATAACACTTAGAAAGCCCTTAGGCCAAAACAAATACTTTTTGTTGCACATAGAAATTCTTATGAAAGGTGAATACACAACTATCAGGCTGGAATTCACACCTAATCAGTTCTATATTAGAAGAATAAAAATCTCACACCAAAGAAAAATGGGTGTGAAAGCACATTGTGGAAAGAAAAACATATATTCATGTTATACTTTGTGATCCTATTTCATCCTAAAGTCTAAAGGAACAAAAACAAAAGAAAAAACTTTTTAAAATATCATCTTTACAATGTTTATTTTATCCTGTAAGACTTTCAACACCTCAAAAATTATCTTTGGAGAAGGAAAACTTCTTAAATATACCTCAGTGATCTTTCTAACAAAGCAGTAGGTTGGCATGCAATTATTTCAGAGTTTTACTGCTACTTATGAAAGAAAATTGACAACCCATTAAAAAAAATACATGTGAAAAAGTAAAAAAATTCCAGAATCTTAAAAATGCCTTACACATCCCTGTCACTGATCCATTCAGTTCAGTTCAGTTCAGTTCAGTCACTCAGTCGTGTCCAACTCTGCAACGCCATAAATCGCAGCACACCAGGACTCCCTGTTCAACACCATCTCTCAGAGTTCACTCAGAATCACGTCCATTGAGTTCGTAATGCCATCCAGCCATCTCATCCTCCGTCGTCCCCTTCTCCTCCTGCTCCCAATCCTTCCCAGCAACAGTCTTTTCCAAAGAGTCAACACTTCACATGAGGTGGCCAAAGTACTAGAGTTTCAGCTTTAGCATCATTCCTTCCAAAGAAACCACAGGGTCGATCTCCTTTGGAATGGACTGGTTGGATCTCCTTGCAGTCCAAGGGACTCTCTAGAGTCTTTTTCAACACCACAGTTCAAAAGCATCAATTCTTCGGCGCTCAGCCTTCTTCACAGTCCAACTCTCACATCCATACATGATTACAGAATAATCCATAGCCTTGACTAGACAGAACTTAGTCGGCAAAGTAATGTCTCTGCTTTTGAAGGTACTATCTAGATTGGTCATAACTTTTCTTCCAAGGAGTAAGCGCCTTTTAATTTCATGACTGCAGTCACCATCTGCAGTGATTTTGGAGCCCCAGAAAATAAAGTCTGACACTGTTTCCACTGTTTCCCCATCAATTTCCCATGGAGTGATGGGACCAGATGCCATTATCTTCATTTTCTGAATGTTGAGCTTTAAGCCAACTTTGTCACTCTGCTCTTTCACTTTCATCAAGAACTTTTTAGCTCCTCTTCACTTTCTGCCATAAGGGTGGTGTCATCTGCATACCTGAGGTGATTGATATTTCTCCAGGCAATCTTGATTCTAGCCTGCGTTTCTTCCAGGCCAGCGTTTCTCATGATGTACTCTGCATAGAAGTTAAATAAGTAGGGTGACAATATACAGCCTTGACGTACTCCTCTTCCTATTTGGAACCCGTCTGTTGTTCCATGTCCAGTTTTAACTGTTGCTTCCTGACCTGCATACAGATTTCTCAAGAGGCAGGTTAGGTGGTCTGGGATTCCCATCTCTTTCAGAATTTTCCACAGTTCATTGTGATCCACACAGTCAAAGGCTTTGGCATAGTCAATAAAGCAGAAACAGATGTTTTTCTGGAGCTCTCTTACTTTTTCCGTGATCCAGTAAATGCTGGCAATTTGATGTCTGTTCCTCTGCCTTTTCTAAAACCAGCTTGAACATCAGGAAGTTCACAGTTCACATATTGCTGAAGCCTGGCTTGGAGAATTTTGAGCATTACTTTACTAGCATGTGAGATGAGAACAACTGTGCGGTAGTTTGAGCATTCCTTGGCATTGCCTTTCTTTGGGATTGGAATGAAAACTGACCTTTTCCAGTCCTGTAGCCAGTACTGAGTTTTCCAAATTTGCTGGCATATTGAGTGCAGCACTTTCACAGCATCATCTTTCAGGTTTTGAAATAGCTCTAGTGGAATTCCATCACCTCCAGTAGCTTTGTTCGTAGTGATGCTTTCTAAGCCCACTTGACTTCATGTTCCAGGATATCTGGCTCTATTATGAGTGATCACACCATCATGATTATCCGGGTTGTGAAGATCCTTTTTGTACAGTTCTTCTGTGTATTCTTGCCACCTCTTCTTAATATCTTCTGCTTTTGTTAGGTCCATACCCCACTGATCCATAGTTTACTCTACTAGAGATTATAGTGTACTCTCAGAGATTAGTCTCTTAGTTTGCTCACCTCCTCCTGGGCATAAACCTAAGTCTGTGCTATTTATCAGTCTTTTTCTATTATGCAAATTTTTGTTTGTTTGTTTTTCTCTTTATCACCTGAATTGTGTCACTCTGCCAGAATCCCACTGTGTAAATATGTCTGTACTTCACAGTTTGGAGACAGTTAAAATTGAACCCACATCCCTTTTTTAGTTTTTGAGCACGTACATCGGGGTAATTGTTTGTTCTTAAATATTATGTGATAAACAGCCTTTGTCTGGTTTGGAAAATCAGAGTGATATCAGTTTCTGGTCTAGTTAAAGTATCCTGTAACTTATATGTTGGTTCTAAGATTACATTTTTCTTACAGAGCTTCAGACAATTCAATCTTGCAAGTGTCACACTATTTCCCTTTATCTACTCAACAAAAAATATTCAAGACAGCTGAAACTGAACTCATCATTATAATCTATTTGTGCCAACAATCCAGTTGCCCAGCTCAGAAGCCTGATTCTCATTCTGGGTATTCTGTACCTCCTAAACTCCTCAGTCTTCCTTAATTTCGTATTCAATCCATCAGTGGTCTGGTCTGCTTGCCACCTAAGTAGCTCACACCTTTACTTTTCTCTCCCATCTCTATTTCCTGCTTGTAATGAGTTCAGCCTTGAGAAAAGCATATTTGGCACCTTGCTCTAGGAGAATCCACAGTAACACAAAAGTCACAGCAACAGGTTCAATTCTGTTAGGGATGTTTAGGGATGTTTATAATGTTACACATTTATCTTAGAGATATTGTGAGTCTGGAATCTATTTCAGTGAGCACACTATTAAAGCAAAAGTGATATATTCGTAATTTAGAACTCTAATTGTTAAAAAAAATGTGCAAGCTAAAGTTCACTGAGCAATTACTGCATTTAATTTAGATGCATTATCTTATTTAATTTCCCCAATAATCTTACTACATCTTATGAAATGGCAGTATAGCTGTGGATTAGAGCCTAGACTTTGAAGTCAAAATGGTTGAGGTTGAGTTGCAGCTTTGCTATTTAAAACTTGTGTAATCTTAGACAAATTTTTAAAATCTTTGATGTTTTGGCTTCCTTATATATAAAATGGGCATGATGATAACCATAATGTACTTGAAAGGATCTTTCTTGGGATGGGGTATATACTCAATGATTAGATATTTTTATTACCTTTATTATGTGATTCTTAGAGATTCAGATTTTAAATAACTTGTTCAAAGCTACACAGTCAGTACAGAAGTATAAGTTAAACTGAAATATGTGTTTACACAGAATGCATAATTTTAATCTTACTGCTTTACTGTCTTCCTACTAGTGTGAGGGCTTGGAAACAATTATCAAACTACATTTTTTTTTTCCATTTTCAGTAAAATACAATTTTCAGTTGATATTTTGTCATATTATTTTGCCATAAATTTTATGAGAGATTCTTAAGAATTACATTAACATTTTAGAAAATGAAAATAAAATGTTGACTGGCATTTCCCTTTACTGCTGCCACCTGGAAAAAATATGTGAAAATAGTATTTACTTAGTCCTTATCCTGTCCATTAAAGTCCCAAAGTAATCATCTTGTAGGAAATGATTTACAGTGGTATATTTAGACATTTACATTTTACAAAGAAATAGTGACATCAAAGTATTTAGAATATACTATATAGTCTTTTTTTGATTAAATATTCTGCTCCTATGACTGAATGATGAATTAAGACTATTTCCTAGCATTTAAATTACAAATCAATGACATCTCGAATTTTCATCTTCATTGATTATTTTACTTTGTGTCTTTATCAGTTCCTTACTGTATGAAGTCATAATGCAAAATAAGACTTGTTGTTTCCCTTAATGCTGGTCATCCTCACGTTGGTATAAATAATCTGTGAGCTGAGTCAGGGAACAGGGCTGACATTGCTAATGACACCTGGTGCCATGTGAGAATGGTTTATTGGGGAAACCAAGAGGCAAGGGGTAGAGGAATGGACTCAGCACCTCATACTCTCATCTCATAATGCCACGTGCTTAAATCAGGCATGTGGTGGTGCCGAAAGGGGGGAGACCTTCCACTTCCCTCTCACTCTGCCTTCTGTATATTTGTGAGGAATTAGTAGGGGGTAGGCAGTGACCAAGCCATTCCATAATGAAGGAAGAATGTTCATTCCTGGAGTTGCTGGTTACAGAAATTAACATCAGTATATGTTTACTGATTTTTGCCTAGAAAAATTTCTCATATAGTTTAAGAATTTTTTAAAAAGCTCTTATTTGTGGATACTTTCCTCTTGAAAAATGTTTATTTATTTGGTTGTGTTGACACATGGCATGTGGGGTCTGCATCATGCTGAGTCTCTAGTTGTGGCACATATACCCAGATGGTTCCAATCTAATTTTGTTCAGTTATTCAGATTTCATGGATCCTATTCCAAGTCTAAGAACAGAATGTTGATTGAATATTGATTAGCAGTCATGGTAATTCCATTCTCTTTGACAGCAATTGTTTTAGATTTGTCCATGGTAAACACTCTTGACTAATGTAGAGATGGAGTTGGTATTAGGGAAAATGTTCCTAAATAGGTGTCAAATGGCAGCTCTTCTCTTTTTGGCTTTGGATAATATTCTTTGAGGATAAGATATGGGGATCTGCTATAACCCCATACAGAAGCTTCTCTGGGTCTCTCAGTTTGTGATCAGTTGAAATATTCCTGAAACTCTTCTGGCTACAGGCTCTTGCTATGAAATATAAACAAAAGAGAGCCTTATCTATGCATATTTTATGTGTGTGTGTATGTGTGTATTTTTTAAGGTATTTTATCTTTTCCTTGAAAGGAACAGGATTTCCTTAACCACATCGGCCTCTATTTTTCATAATTTCTTGCCATTTTGGTGTGACTTTGTATAATGTTTTATATTGCATTTTGTTTTCAATGGTGGTTTGTTTGGGCAGCTATGACATTTACTGTTATTTACTTAAATGTGACTCATACGTAGTTTTTGTGAATTCATTCCTCATATTGATGCAGTACTTCTCTGAAAGTGTTTCCTGAGAAGTTCTCTGATACATTACCTATGGTTGCCTGAGAGTATGTTTATTTTCTTGGCATTTAGATGATATTTTAGCTGGCATTACAATTATATGCTCTAAGTTGTTTTTCTGCAACACCTTTACTCTATTACTCATTATCTTTGTACATCTTGGTTTGCTCCTAAAAATGTGATATTTATATAGTTCTCATTTCTTTGCAAGTGCTTGTAGTTTTTCAGTTTTTGAAAGATTTTTGTATTTTAAGTCTGTCTTAAATCTCATTGAATTGGGATAGGGGATTTTTCTATGGTGATTTTTGTGTTTGTGTGTAGTTATGATTGTCACTCAACATTTTAAAACAGAGTATCTTTTCTGTTGGAAAAATTACCAACCATTAATTCAGATGTTAACTCTAGTTTACAGTTTTCTTTCTATAAATCTCTAAATAAAAATGATATGACTTCCAGTTTCTGTTCTGGTCCAGCATGTTAAGAAGGAAGTTCTTATACCCTATCCACATGACCAGAAAAAAGCTAAATAAGCTGAAAATCAACAGTTGTTCTTAGATTCCTCAGAGAATTGAGGAGATAGGAAAAACTGCTGCCTGAAAAATTGGAAAGACCAACAGCTGGGTAGAAAAATTAATCATAATTGCCCTACTGCTGGTGCCTTAGTGCAGACTAGTGTGAGAGTTAAAATTCCACAGGTGGGGCTAGTCTCAGGGGGCCCCCTATATTTTTATAAGGTTTACATCTGAGAGGACTACCAGGTTACAAGAATGAAGATTGGGGAAAGTTCATATTCTTTTGACAGAGGGGAGAGAAAAGGCAGCCATTTAAATTGCATTCAGGGGTCCTCCCTGGCACTCCAGCGGTTAAGATGCCACACTTCCACTTCAGAGTCACAGATTCGATCCCTGCTCAGGGAGATAAGATCCCAAAAGCCATGCAGCAAGGCCAAGTCAATAAGTGAAATAGATGACAAGAATATATTGCACAACACAAGTAATAGAGCCAAGAAATAAAATGCATCCAGAGCATTCTCTCTTTTCTACAAGACAACCCTCAAGGGCACTATTTTAAC
This sequence comes from Madoqua kirkii, assembly GCA_006408675.1. Lineage (NCBI taxonomy): Eukaryota > Metazoa > Chordata > Mammalia > Artiodactyla > Bovidae > Madoqua > Madoqua kirkii. The sequence goes on from SJYC01098000.1 coordinate 17,334, forward strand.
AGACCCTAACAGGGAAATGGCACCCCACTCAAGTATTCTTGTCTGGAAAATCCCGTGGGTAGAGGAGCCTGGTAAGCTACAGTCCATGCAGTGGCCCAGAGTCAGAAATGACTGAGCGGCTTCAGCTTCACTTTTAACTTTTCTTATGGGAGTTTGTTGTCTAACTGAGCTGGGAGGAGGGAAATTGATAACTCTAGTCCCCTTTAGCTTTCCACATGTGGGAGAAGAAAATGCTCACCCATGTCACCTGCTTGCTTTCCTATAACACCTAAGGGAGGAAGAAAACAGATAAACTGGGAAACAGCAGCAAAGCATGTCAGTAGTGTTCCTATACGAAAACAGGAAAATACAACAAAACTAACCTTGTCTCAAACCTTAAGGAGAAATTTCAGGGAAACTCAAAAACAAACAAACAAACAGCCAAAACAGGTACATCAGAGGATGGTTTAGTCTCTGACGTCTACAATTATAGCAAACAGTAAATACAGCCTAGTGCCTAGCTAGGTAAACACAAAAACCCACAATAAAGACCCATTTCTGTTCTGTTTATCCAATATATTCCAGCATTCAGCAAAAATTACAAGACATACTAAGACAAAAGGGCACTGTTTGAAGACATAAAGCATGCATCAGAACTAGAATCAGATACCAGGAATCTATAATCTATAGTTAAAAACCATAATCAACTTGTTAAGAGCTGTCATGGAAAAAGTGTACAAGATGAAGGGACAAATGGGTAATGTAAGCAGATAAATGGAAATTCTAAGAATCAAAAGCAAATGCTAGAAATAAAAATATGCAGTAACTATGTTAAACTAATTTGTGTACTTGAAATTAATTCTAGAAGGTCATGGCATGTAATGTTTCTATTTGGATTGAGGATTTTTGCATCTATGTTCATGAGAGCTATTGGTCTGTAATTTTCCTTTCTTGTAATATATCTCTTATTTTGGAATTAGCATAATACTGACCTTATGGAATAAGTTAAACTAAGAGTCAGACTGTTTACTATTCTCTCTCGATGTAGTATCAGAGACTGAGATCTTTACAGAGTTCTCATTTTTGTCTCTCCTGTTGTGTTTCTCCAGAGACTATTTCTTAAATAATATATGAGCCCTTCAGTTCTTTCACCTGCAACTCCTGTTATTACACAGAACCACAGCTGATGTAGTAGTGAGGTGGGGAAAGAGGGAAAGTGTCTATAATTCTATGTTTAAGTTTCCATATTTGAGCAGATCTATCTGCTTGAGCTCTCTACCTCCATGAGTACTTCTCAGTTTGCCTCTGCCAATCACTTCTATGTGAGAAAGGAAGGCTAGTAAAGGATGGAGTTAGGAGTTAAATTTCCCTACCCCCAGGTGGGCATGCTCTGATAAAATCCAAGTTGGTTAGACATTAGTAAAATGATAATAGTTTCCCCTGGGAACAGGACTTTGTTAAGGAGACTAGCCCGCTATAGGACTATTTTCAAATGATTACATTTCTTCTTCCTATGCCAGAAGCAGGAGGTATTTTCCCCAAATAGTTTCTCGGAGAACCTGGTGGAATTGCAAGAAGTAAACAGAGGTTTGGTGGGTCTCCTTAAGACTGGGCCCCAGGGAGCTTTTAATCTCTCAGTTTCAGCCCTCCAGTTAGTTAATTACTCATTAATGATTTCTGTCAGTTGCTGGCTCCAAGAGCAGCAGCTTTGGTTCCCAAATGCCTTTGATTCTCTGTGTTTGCCTTTTTCTATTTTTGATGTGGTATTGATAGTTTGACTCCTGACCTCAGTTCTTTGATAGATACAAAAAAGAGTTGTCAATTTTCAGTTTATTCAGCTTTTTTCTTACTGCAAGGATGAGGATGACAACTTTCAAGCATGTACATGTTGTACTAGAAACCAAACGTCTGTTATTGTTTTTAATTATGGTTGAATTTCTCATGTCCCGTGGTCCCTCATGGCTGCAATATTCTCCTGGAGTTATTAAATAGCTTGGATGGTGAATTCTATTTAGTAGAGATACTTAGATTCCACCATGTGTGTGTTCAGTTGCTTAGTCATGTCCAACTCTTTGCAATCCCAAGGACTGTAGCCTGCCAGGTTCCTCAATCCATGGTATACTGCTGTAGGTTGCTATATCCTCCTCCAGAGGATCTTCCCGACCCAGGGATCGAACCCATTTCTCCTGTGTCTCACGCATTAGCAGGCAGATTCTTTACCTGTGCCACTTGTGAAGCCTCAGATTTCACCATGCATGACATCTAATGTGTTTAGATGGTGATGAAAAAGCCTCCTGAGAACAGAGTCTTTGGTATTAAAGTCAGAATTGATGAAGAACATTGGATCCTGAACATTCTGTTTAAGAACTCTCTGTTTCAACTATATCTTCTGGGAGATAGCAAAAGACAGGGAGCCTGCCAGTTACAGTGCATGGGGTTGCAAAGAGTTGGACATGACTAAGCGACTGAACAGCAACAGTTTCAACTCTACTAATCTAGTTCTCTGGATAAAGAGTGAGAATAGGGAAAAGAAGCAGAGGCTAATCATCATCTCTTAGTCATATTGTCCCCTTCCTTTCAAAATGCTAGCAATATCTTAATATAATTCAGCTGATTTTTTAAATTAATTTATTTTAATTGGAGAATAATTTCTTTACAATATTGTGGTGGTTTTTGCCATACATCGACATGAATCACCCATGGGTACACATGTGTCTCCTATCCTGAAACCCCTCCCACCTCCCTCCCCACCCCATCCATCTGGGTTGTGCCAGAGCACCAGCTTTGAGGCCTCTGTTTCATGCATCCAACTTGCACTGATCATCTATTTTACATATGGTAACATACATGTTTCAATGCTATTCTCTCAAATCATCCCACTCTTGCCTTCTCCCACATAGTCCAAAATTCTGTTCTTTATACCTGTGCCTTTTGCTGTCTTGGATATAGGATTGTGCTTACCATCTTTTAAAAATCCACATATATGTGTTAATATACTGTATTGGTGTTTCTCTTTCTGACTTACTTCACTCTGTATAATAGGTTCCAGTTTCATCCATCTCATTAGAACTGACTCAAATATGTTCTTTTTTATAACTGAGTAATATTTCATTGTGTATATATACCACAGCTTCTTTATCCATTGTCTATGGATGGACATCTAGGTTGCTTCCATGTCTTGACTGTTATAAACAGTGCTGCAGTGAACACTGGGGTACATGTGTCTCTTTTAATTCTGGTTTCTTCAGTGTGTATGCCCAGCAGTGAGATCGCTGGGTCATATGGCAGTTCTATTTCCAGTTTTTCAAGGAATCTCCACACTGTTCTCCATAGTGGCTGTGCCAGTTTGCATTCCCACAAGCAGTGTAAAAGAGTTCCCTTTTCTCCACAGCCTCTCCAGCATTTATTTTTTTTAGAATTCTGATGGCTATTCTCACTGGTGTGAGATAATACCTCATGGTGGTTTTGATTTATATTTCTCCAAGTAATGAGTGATGTTGAGCATCTTTTCATTTGTTTATTAGCCATCTGTGTGTCTTCTTTGGAGAAATGTCTGTTTAGTTATTTGGCCCACTTTTTGATTGGGTTGTTTTTCTAGTAGTGAGCTGCATGAGCTGCTTATATATTTTGGAGATTAATTCTCTGTCCGTTGTCTCTTTTGCTATTATTTTATGAAGGTTGCCTTTTCACCTTGCTTATAGTTTCCTTCATTGTGCAAAAGCTTTTAAGTTTAATTAGGCCCCATTTGTTTATTTTTGTTTTTATTTCTTCTACTCTGGGAGGTGGGTCATAGAGGATCTTGCTATGATTTAT
>SJYC01098001.1:0-11364 GCA_006408675.1 Madoqua kirkii
GTGTCTTTTTCCATTGCATATTTTTGCCTCTCTGGGCTTTCTATTTTGTTCCATTGATCCATATTTCTGTCTTTATGCCATATCATACTGTCTTGATGACTATAAGGCACCTGAATTTGATACCATTTTTTTTGTTGTTGTTACTCTTTCTCAGTAACAACTTAGATGGTCATTATCTAATAGAAGAGAACACCTAAAGATATCTCCTCCAACCTAGTTCCTGTTTCCTAGCTAACAGTTTTCTTCTACTCCAGACCTTTTCTTTGGGGTTTATATTTGCAAATCAGATGTATTAACTGACTTCTTGCTTTTCTGACATCACATGGATTAGGATTTGGAAGGGGAATTGACAGTTACAAGTTACATAACAACAGGCTCTGCTGTGCATGTCTTCCCATAATTCAGTCTGTTATAATCAGATGTATATATGTACAGAATATTTATGAACTCTTCATGGACTCCTTGCCACCTAAGGCTCTAGGGAAGGTTATTTGAGGAAGGCCCTTTAGTTAGTTTGTATCCACTGTGTGCCTAGGGTGCCTGGCAGGAATTAGAAAAGTATCTGTGGTTATTTTGTAGCATATCTCTGAGCTCTCCTGGGCTGTCTGGGATAGGGTTTAGAGATCAGCTTGCATCCTTTTTGGCTAGGTTACCCCTCCTTGCTCATGCCTAACTTCCTACCTAAAAGATCTATATCCTTTTTTATTCATCTTGCCCTTATACAATGCTTGCATTATGGCTCATATCTCAGTCTATTAACTTTAAAACTTCTAATCCTCTTTTGTAGGAAACATTTATAAAAATGATGATAGAAACAAGTGACAGCCCCTTTCCTCCATCTGCTATCATAGTCACAACAGATTCTCATGAAGTTCTTTCTCTATCATCCATTCTAGACTCTTCTGATGAAGAGGTAACTTGCTTGGTGGGGTGACACAGATTCTCATTCTTGAGTGATCTTAGCTCTTTATACCATGCTTATTTGGGTCCCAATGCAGTGCTTATTAATTTACCATCAGAATTAGAATGGGAGTTAAAGACTCGCCAAGTGATCTCTTGGGTGCTATACATATTCCCTGATAATCATTATGGCACAGCAAGTGCACCTCATTCCAATGATCAGGATTAATTCTCCCTGAATGGTGAATGGCTTCTCTCCTGACAACTGCTGTCTTATAACAAGAAAATTGAAATATATGGACAGGGAACAGTCTTCATTTGAGGATGAATGGAACTCCTCCTATAACATCTGGTGGAAAAGTTTCTCTTCTAGGAACTAGAATCTCTGAGCCCAGAATTGAGGGTTTTTAAAGTATAAATTTGCCAAGCATATTACTGAGTGCTATTGCAAATGCAAATCATGAGTTGCATTTCACAAAAATCAGACTCAGAGTTGTTGAGATTTGCTTGCATGAACTTTATTGGAAAGTATTCTTGGCATCAGACTATGGAAAACTTAAAGAAATATAATTCGCATGAGGGACAATGAGGTTTTGGTACAATCACGGTAGATTTTAGTTAATCTCACTGAGACTACTAAAATTGTTGAAATAAAGGTGGGTTGTAGTGGATTATGTCATGTGTTGTCCAGATTTGTCCTACAGAATTCAGGCTTTAGTTTACCAGCTAATGGGGGTATTAGCAACCAGCAGTCTAAACTAAGTCACTCTACCTCTTTTCTCAGATAAAGTCACAGCTCAGAAGTCACCCACCTCTTCCTGGGAGAGGTCCCAGCTTAAACTCGTTAATGATGAGGCATGAAGATATGAGATCCAGAATCATTAGCGACTTAGCTCAGACCTTTGTAACTAAACTTCAGCTCACCATTGCCATCTCCCAGTTTTACCTTCTTCCTCCTGTCCCCCAGGTAATGGGTCCTGAGCACATTCCCTGTTAAACTTCACACATGTGTCTATGCATGTCAGATTCATCTTTACGGGGAGACTTTTGTGACACTAATATTTCCTTGACACAACTCTCCATACATATTGCATGAAGCAAGTGAATCTGAAAATGAAAGTAGCCTTTGACAATGACTGTTTTTTTTTTTTTTCATGGCTTTCATATTTTTCATGGATGAAATTGCAAGATCCCCTTACTTTCTGGTGGTAAGTCTATACATGAGATGGGAAAGCAAGATCATATGTAGATTTTTCACTTCATTTTATTTTTGCCTTCTTATTCTGCACTCTGCTTTTCCAGATTCCATTGTCATCCATTTTGATGCCTTGGAACTTCTGCTGTTACTTATGTCAACTGTCTCAATGATTTAAAAATATAACTTTCAAAATCTACACCAACTCTTTTCAAGTATTTTAGGATTCATTTGAGGGATATAATCCTGGGAAACTCATGCTGAGTTCCTCCAAACACTAACTACAGGAATTTCCTTTTTTTGCCAAAAGTGTCAATTTTACAAAGACATGTTCTCATATGGAGTTTGGAGAAGGCAATGGCAACCCACTCCAGTACTCTTGCCTGGAAAATCCCATGGATGAAGGAGCCTGGTAGGCTGCAGTCCATGGGGTCGCTAAGAGTAGGAGATGACTCAGCATCTTCACTTTTACTTTTCACTTTCATGCATTGGAGAAGGAAATGACAACTCACTCCAGTGTTCTTGCCTGGAGAATCCCAGGGACAGGGGAGCCTGGTGGGCTGCCATCTATGGGATCGCACAGAGTCAGACACGACTGAAGCGACTTAACAGCAGCAGCAGCAGCATAAGAAGTTTAAGGACACCACTAGCAATGGTACTACTTTTGGTACTCTGATCTTAATTTGTGCTTAGAAGCTATGCTAATATTTATATAAAATATTATCTCAATATACACTTATAATCCAAAATTTTTATTTGATACTAACCTTTTTCTAGTGTAAGTTTCTGATATTCAGAAAGCATTTAAAGTCCCTTGTTTGTCTACTCACCAGGTAGATCTTTGCAATTGCCTTTCCAAGAGATCATTCCTTGAAGGAATTCTGGGTGTTTGTGTGTGGGGTGAGGGGACTATTTTGAATAACATTTGAATGTGAAAAAATATGACAAATAGTTATAAAATCTGATTCTCCTCCGAGATTCAAAATAACATACGAAGTATATATATGACAGCATTAATAGGCAGAAAAATGATTGAACAAATTGATTATTTTTAGATTTAGTGTTGGCTGATCATTTTGTGAACTATATTCTCAAGAAGAGAAAATAACAAAAAAACAGTAAGATTTCTTTCATTAAAAACCTGAATTTTTAAAATTTTTCCCTAGTAAATTAACCTTTTTTCTTTCAAAATTACCAATCAAGGATTCAGTTTGTGGGAACACAGTAATCAGATCTAATTATAGAGAGGTCCCAGGAACTTGCCATATTATTTCTTGAAATTCTTCAGTTATTTCTTGAAATAAGGCCGTTCATTGAGACATTTTATAATTTAGATATTTTGAAAGATGCATGGAGAAAATTCATCTATTTGGGAAGATCTATAATGTTAGCAGGGACTTCCAGGTGGCCCAGTGGTAAAGAACCCGCCTGCCAGTGCAGGAGACGTAAGAGCTGTCTCTTATACACATCTAGATGTGTATAAGAGACAGGTGTAGAGAATAATGCTAAATGTTGTGAGTTTCACTAGATAACAAAAATTTTATTTTTCTTTAAAATTTTTATTTGAATCTCTTTGTTTATTGTTATCCTGCCTACACAATATTTGAAAGAATAAAAAGATAAACTTTCACACTTCTCTAAAGTCTTTGAACTTTTAAAGTTAGCAATATGCTGTTTTGTTGAAGTAAAATTTCAAATTTTACTTTGAAAAAAATTTCCATTTATAAAGAAAGAAAAACACACTAAAGGTGTTTCTTTAAAGTGTTTCATTCTTTAGCCATATTGAATGTCTTGTTTTTGTTTTTTTTTTTTCCCTTTGCATTTGTTGTGATGTATTGTTTCCTAAAAATTTATCTCTAATGTCCTATTCTGTTAAAGTCAAAGAGGCTTTAGTCTACTTTTTATCGTCTTATGAGTGACTTTTCAAAGGGAAAATTTTGTTCCCTCTCAGCTTGATCCTTCTTCAATGGTGAAATGCTGCATTCTGACTCTTCATTTTGTCTTTAAGGAAATCAATCCCACATAATTTACTTTCTAGAAATAACTAATGATGCTGGAAGTCTTTTGGAAGCATAGAAACTTTTTGTTAGTTTATTATTTACAATTGATATAATATCAGACTTTGCAAACCTGTTCTTTAATGTACTTTACTTATTTACCTAGTATAACAATAAAAGTGAAACTGAAGTCGCTCAGTTGTGTCTCTTCGTGACCCCATGGACTGTAGCCTGCCAGGCTCCTCCATCCATGGGATTTTCCAGGCAAGAGTACTGGATTGGGCTGCCATTTCCTTCTCTAGGGCATCTTTGTGTTCCTGGGATTGAACCCAGGTCTCCCACATTGCAGGCAGACTCTTTACCATCTGAGCTACCGGCAAATAGAGTGGCAAAAATAAAGTTAAGAAATCAGACCCATGATTAAGATTTTACAATAGACACTTACTTCTTTCTTTGCCCAGTATCAAAAGGTTTGTGTCTCTGTTCAAAAATTAAATTTGATAATTATTCAGGAAATATCAAAAACCCATATGTGAAAAGATCTTCCACACTTAGATAGTACTATATTGTTCACAGAGCAGAGTTAGCACCATGTATCACTTACCCATCAACATCCAAGAATAAGGATGTATCACTTACCCATCAGCATCCTTAGAGTAGAGTAAGGGTGGATGAAAAACCCTTTACCCAAATTCATCCTGAGCTTTCCTTTGGCACAATTTTGATTACTGATTCAGTTTCCTTATTTGTTACTGGCATGTTCATGTTTTTTGTTTCTTCATGATTCAGTCTTAGTAAGTGGTTGAAGGTTTCTAGAAATTTATCTAATTCTTTTGGGTTGTCAAATTTGTTATAATTATTCATGGTAGTCTCTAGCTTTTATTTCTTTTTCATCAGCTGAATCAACTGCAATAACCTATCTTTCATTTGCACTTTCAGTCTTTTTCTCTTGGTTGGTGTAGCCAAAGGCTTGACAATTTTATCACTTTAAAGAACCAACTCAGTCTTGTTGATCTTTCTGTTTTTCAAGTCTCTTATTTCATTTATCTCTACTGTTAATAATTTCATTGTTATTGTTAATAAGTTCATTCCTTCTGCTAACTTAGGACTCAGTTTGTTCTTTTTCTAATTCCTTGAGGTATAAGTTAGGTTATCTCAGATTTTAATTCTTTCTTAGTGTAGGCATTTATCACTGTAACTTGTAACTGTTCCTCTTGCCGTTTTTGCTGTATCCCATATATTTTGTTATCTTATGTTTTCGTTTCATCTGTCTTGATTTTCTACTTCCCTTTTGAATTCTTCCCTGAGCCATTTGACAGGGAAAATGATAAACTTAAAATGAAATGTAAGTTTATTTTTACAACAGAGGAAACAATATAATCCAAAGACAATGCAGGAATGGAAGAAAATCTTTGTAAAGCATATATTGGATAAGAAACACCTATAACTCAATATATAAAGAACTTCTACAACTCAGTAGCATCAAAACAAAAGCAAATAACCCAAATAATGGCAAAGTATTTGAGTAGACATTTAACCAAAGAATATATGTACATAGCCAACAGATGTATGAAAAGGTGTTTGTCACTACTAATCATCAGATAAACACAAATAAAAAATCACTGTGAGATAGTGTCTCATAGCAGATGGCTATTAAAAATGGCAGGTGACAATGAAAATATAAAGAAATTTGCTCCCTTATATGTCATGGGAGGGAATGTAAAATGGCACAGCCCCTTATGATAAACAATACAGAGTTTTCCTCAAAATTTGTACAATTGCCACATGACCCAGAATTCCCACTGCTGAGTATATACCAGAAGAATTTAAATTGAATTTTGAAGGGAGATCTGCACTCTCATGTTTACAGCAGCATTGTTCACAGGAATCAAGATAAGAAACCAACCCATATGTCCGTCAACAGATGAATGGATACAGAAAATGTGCTCTGTGTGTATAATGAAATATTAAGCAGTTTTTAAAGGAAAGAAATCCTACCATTTAGGACATCATAGACAGACATGGAGGACATTATGCTAAGTGAAATGTCTGTCATAGAACTACAGATGCTGCATGATTCTATTTATTTGAACTATCTAAATAGTCAGACTCATAGAAAGCAGAATAAAATGACGATTGTTAAGGGATAAAGGGAGAGGATATGGAGAGCCTTTTCTCAATAGTTACGAACTGGTGGTTATGAGAATAAATGAATTCTGAAGATCTGTATAACATCAAGTTTAAACTTAATATGGCACTGTGCTCTTAAAATCATGATTAGAATATAGATCCCATGCCAAGAATTCTTAACACACACACACATACACAAAATATTTTGAAGTTGATGAGTATCTTTATTACCTTGGTGGTGGTGATGGCATTGTGGATGTATGCAATGACCAAACTTATCAAAATGCATATATTAAAAGTGTGCAACCTTACTATGTATACTGCAGAGCTTAAAATAAAGAATTTATGGGAAAAGGAAAGGATCCATTTACACTATTTTGGGGATTTTTTTAATGTATGGTAACTAAAAATACAATGCTATGTACAGTAATTAGTAGTCTTTTACTAATATTACAAAGATTCAAAGTATAGCTAAATTGGACACATTTAATATGTCCTTTCTCTAGTTTGTCCACTTCAGTAATGTATTTTCCAATAATTTTCTAATGGAATTTTAAAAGTTACTGAGTCCAAAAATCTTCACTTTCAAGGGCTGTATCTCTTAAGTATTTCCGTTACGTATTTTGCAGATTCTTCTAAAGTCTGAATGATTAATCTAATGGCTGCAACTCCGATGTGGGATTTCTGTTGCTTTGTCACTTGGGGGCTGTGCTGGCCTGACACTCTCCTCTACAGCTCAAGTGTGCTTTGAGTAGATGACTTCTGCAATCGTTATCTTTGCTCTGATAAAGCGCACATGTAAATCAAGTCTGTCTGTTTCCCTTTCACATTGTGCTTTTAATTCATTGTGATAGATTTTGTCTTTCAAGTCATGCCAGATCTTCTGGGATTGATGTGCTTTTCATCTGTCACTCTCTTCACACTGTTTGATTAAATTGGTTCTACTGCTTTCAGAGGAGAGAGCTAAAAAGCCTAAGTGGCCATTTCTAACTCAATTGTGTAATTCAACTGTTTTACTATCCAAATTCTTCTCATTAGCCTGAATTTTCATACAAAGGAATTACTATAATTTGTAAAGTTGTCCTCTAACAATCCTTTAAAGGCAAAATTCGAAATAAGATATCCTAGTTCACATTCAATGTAGTTATATGAAGATTCTGAAATGCATTTTGAGAGTAAATTCTGAATTTCATTTTGTACATTTTGAATAAGACCATGTAAAGAAGCGCCTGCCAATGTAGGAAACACAAGTTGGATCCCTAGGTCAGGAAGCTTTCCTGGTGAAGGAAATGACAACCCACACCAGTATTCTTGCTAGGAAACCCCCATGAACAGTGGACAGTCCTTGGGGTTGCAAAGAGTCAGACAGGACCTACTTAGTGACTGAATCAATAAGATACCATATTAAAAATTAAATATAAACATAAAAATGCTTTAACAAGAGAAGCTGTCATTATATTAAAATTTTCTCCTGATATGCAAATGAAAACATACTGACTTGATAGACTGTTATATCAATGTCATTCTTTTTATAAATTAAGCTTAAAAAATGCTCTAAGAGCCAGAGTTTCTGGTTCCACTAATTACTTCAGTTCAGTTCAGTTCAATTCAGTCTCTCAGTTGTGTCTGACTCTTTGCTACCCCATGAACCACAGCATGCCAGGCCTACCTAACTATTACCAACTCCAGGAGTTCACCCAAACTCATGTCCATTGAATCGGTGATGCCATCCAACCATCTCATCCTCTGTTGTCCCCTTCTTCTCCTGCCCTCAATGTTTCCCAGCATCAGGATCTTTTCAAATGAGTCAGCTCTTTGCATCAGGTGGCCAAAGTACTGGAATTTCAGCTTTAAGATCAGGCTTTCCAGTGAACACCCAGGACTGATCTTTAGGATGGACTGGTTGGTTCTCCTTGCAGTCCAAGGGACTCTCAAGAGTCTTCTCTGCACTACAGTTCAAAAGCATCCATTCTTCAGTGCTCAGCTTTCTTTATAGTCCAACTCTCCCATCCATATATAACTAATGGAAAACCCATAGCCTTGAGTAGATGGACATTTGTTGACAAAGTAATGTCTCTGCTTTTTAATATGCTTTCTAGGTTGGTCATAACTTTCCTTCCAAAGAGTAAGCATCTTTTAATTTCATGGCTGCAATCACCATCTGCAGTGATTTTGGATCCCCCCAAGATAAAGTCAGCCACTGTTTCTAGTGTTTCCCATCTATTTGCCATGACGTGATGGGTCCAGATGCCATGATCTTAGTCTCTTGAATGTTGAGCTTTAAGCCAGCTTTTCCACTCTATTTCCTTTTCATCAAGAGGCTCTTTAGTTCTTCACTTTCTGCCATAAGGGTGGTGTCATCTGCATATCTGAGGTTATTGATATTTTTCCTGGTAATCTCGATCCCAGCTTGTGCTTCTTCCAGCCCAGGGTTTCTCGTAGCTAAGCCCAAACTTTTAAACTTTTTTGTGATTTACTTCTTTATATATAAGATGAGAGAGCTGAATTTTAAAAAAAAAAACTTTAAGGTTATTTTTAGCCCTTCAAAAATCTATATTCATGTTATCATATATCCCTATGTGTCAATAGATGTGCCTACATAACCTCCTGTCTAGATAGGAGGAGATGTGCCTATATCTCCTCCTGTTCAATGAAGTTGAGTTATTTTCACAAAATATTCTACTTCAGAGATTGACATTGCTGTTTTCTTTTTAAATGTTTATATGTGTATTAAATTTAAACTCTAATCTCAGTAATCTTGAAATTTTGAGGAGACTGGGCTGAAATCCTTGTTCCCAATTCTTCCTTGTTATGAAGCCTTGAGAGATTGTGTATGTCTGTGTGTATATTTGTTTAAATAATTGCAGTATATCTACACATTAAAATAATTATTCTTACAGAGTTGGTATAAGTTGCTTAGTATAGTACATGGAACACAGTAAATGTTCAGCAGATTCAGTTCAGTCTAGCAGTTGTGTCCAACTCTTTGCGACCCCATGAATCGCAGCACGCCAGGCCTGGCTGTCCATCACCAATTCCCGGAGTTCATTCAGACTCATGTCCATCGAGTTGGTGATGCCATCCAGCCATCTCATCCTCTGTTGTCCCCTTCTCCTCCTGCCTCCAATCCCTCCCAGCATCAGAGTCTTTTCCAAAGAGCCAACTCCTTGCATGAGGTGGCCATAGTCCAGTAGATTATAGTTACATTAAAAATCATAAAATTTGATATGTAATCTATAAATTACCTTTAATCCAAGTTTTCTAGAAATAATACCATGCTATTCTTGTCTTTACAAAACCTGGCTCACGTAGTTTAATTTTTCCTTAACGATTAAACAATATATCACTAGTTAGAGACACCGTGGGGATTCTGCTGGTAGAAAATACTAATATAACTAGTATTATATGTTATATTATAATGTTAGTATAAACTAACATTACTGTTTAGGTTGGATTATTTGAATTATATGTAATATGTTTTATAATGGTCTCAAGTTTAGTGAGAGGGAGTTTCTATGGATTATTTTGTATATTTAATATGTGATTTATTTTCTTGTGTGGAGAAAGGCCTTATTTCTGATTTCTACCTTGAAAACTTAAAGAGACATGCAATTTAACCTTTCTAATCACAATAAACTGTAGAAAGTTCTGAAGAAGATGGGAACACCAGAACACCTAACCTGCCTCTTGAGAAATCTGTATGCAGGTCAGGAAGCAACAGTTAGAACTGGACATGAAGCAACAGATTGGTTCCAATAGGAAAATGAGTACATCAAGGCTGTATATTGTCACCCTGCTTATTTAACTTCTATGCAGAGTACATCATGAGAAATGCTGGACTGGAAGAAACACAACCTGGAACCAAGATTGCTGGCAGAAATATCAATAACCTCAGATATGCAGATGGCACCACCTTTATGGCAGAAAGTGAAGAAGACTTCAAAAGCCTCTTGATGAAAATGAAAGAGGAGAGTGAAAAAGTTGGCTTAAAGCTCAACATTCAGAAAACGAAGATCATGGCGTCTGATGTCATCACTTCATGGGAAATCGATGGGAAAACAGTGGAAACAGTGTCAGACTTTATTTTTCTCGGCTCCAAAATCACTGCAGATGGTGACTGCAGCCATGAAATTAGAAGACACTTACTCCTTGGAAGAAAAGTATATTGAAAAGCAGAGACATTACTTTGCTGACTAAGGTTCATAGCATCCACCCAAATTTCCAGAATTTTTAGGTTCAAAGGACCTATGTACATTTCTGGTATTTCCTGCATTCTTGTCTTAAGACTCTGGGGCCCAATAGTGAGAAACTGAATTCTTAAGGTATTAGCAGGAATAAGTCACCAAGTAGAATATGTATAGACGTGTATGTCCAGTGATATACTGGTAATGTTTAACCACTAGTTCTCTCGAAAAAGGTCAGCACTGAGTCAGCACTGAGCATGCATGTGTGCTCAGTCATTCAGTCATGTCTGACTCTTTTTGACCCCATGATCTGGGATTGAACCCAGGTCTCTTGCACCTCCTGCATCGGCAGGGAGAGTCTTTCCCACTGTGACATATGGGCTCCCCTGGTGGCTCAGGCACTAAAGAATATGCTCGCAATGGCAGGAGACCCAGGTTATATCCTGGGTTAGGAAGATCTCTTGGAGAAGGGAAATGGCAACCCACTCCAATATTCTTGCCTGAGGAATCTCAGGGATAGAGGAGCCTGGAGGGCTATAGTCCATAGGATCACATAGAGTTGGACATAAGTGAGTGACTTAGCACATTTAGCAGGAGACCACTGGGGAAGCCCTGTCATACATACACAGAGATTTATTATAAATTTTACTTGTAAATGGGATATGGGCTATCAGTTTTACAAATGACATATAATATTGCTTATTATAAATCCCATATAATCCATTAATTCTCATAAAATAATTTTATTGATTTTTTTCCTAACTGGTATCTCAGATGGTAAAGAATCTAGCTGCAATGCAGGAGACTTGGGTTCAACCCCTGGGTTGGGAAGATTCCTCTGGAGAAGGGACCGGCAATTTACTTCAGTATTCTTGCCTGTAGAGTTCTGTGGACAGAGAAAATGGAGGGCTACAGTCCATGGGATCACAAAAAGTCAGATGTGCAACTGAAAAAAAGC
>SJYC01098005.1:0-14873 GCA_006408675.1 Madoqua kirkii
ATTGATGCTTTTGAACTGTGATGTTGGAGAAGACTTTTGAGAGTCCCTTGGACTACAAGAAGATCTGACCAGTCAGTCCTAAAGGAAATCAGTACCGAATGTTCACTGGAAGGACTGTTGGTGAAGTTAAAACTTCAGTACTTTGGGTGCCTGATGCAGAGCACTGACCCCTTAGAAAAGACCCTGATGCTGTGAAAGATTGAAGGCAGGAGAAAAAGGGGATGACAGAGGATGAGATGGTTTTACTGCATCACCAGCACTATGGATATGAGTTTGAGTAGGCTTCAGGAGTTGGTGATGGACAGGGAAGCCTGGCGTGCTGCTGTCCATGGGGCTGCAAAGAGTCAGACACAACTGAGTGACTGAATTGAACTGAAGTGATGATAAGAAATAATTTTCCACTTATTAAGATCAATTGTTTTTTGAGGCATTTAAATAAAATTTAAATGTTATACTTTAGATGTATTAATTACAAGATTATTGCTGACTATGGTACTTTTAAGTAAGTTAAAATAAGAAAAAAGCATTTAAGAACATCAATTTGAGAATCTTTCGCTATTCATTTGTATTCCACATTTAAATGGAATTCTCCAAATCTATTACATATACATGTCATATTAGTCATCAACTTGCTGTTCATTGGAAGGACTGATGCTAAAGGTGAAACTCCAAGACTTGGTGAACTGATGTGAAGAGCTGACTCATTGGTAAAGACCATGGTGCTTGGAGGGATTGGGTGCAGGAGGAGAAGGGAATGACAGAGGATGAGATGGTTGGACATGGGTATGGGTAGACTCCAGGAGCTGGTGATGGACAGCGAAGCCTGGCATGCTGAAGTTCATGGGCTTGCAAAGAATCAGACACAACTGAGTGACTGAAATAAACTGAACTGAACAGTATAATGGAGCAGAATTAACAGAAGTTTCTTGTTATCCCTGTCAAAGTAGGGCAAGGGTTGAGCTAGGTACTGAGACATATGTTAGTCTTTGAGTTAAAATCCCCCAGATAGTGGGAACTTCATGATTCATTTCTCAATTGACTTTTGTCTTAACATTTTTATGTTGGACAATCAAGCTGTAATTTATTCTTTCACATACAAAAGTTCAAGAAATACTAAATATAAAAGCTGTAATATGACAAATATATTAAAATACTGAGTAAGGTATTTTAATTTGTCTTTTTTTTTGGTAGCAAATAAACATGGAAAACATCATTATTTAAACAACCCAAGTATACCTAATACAAAACAAATCCAGATAGTGGGAACTTCATGTATTCATTTCTCAATTGACTTTTGTCTTAACATTTTTATGTTGGACAATCAAGCTGTAATTTATTCTTTCACATACAAAAGTTCAAGAAATACTAAATATAAAAGCTGTAATATGACAAATATATTAAAATACTGAGTAAGGTATTTTAATTTGTCTTTTTTTTTGGTAGCAAATAAACATGGAAAACATCATTATTTAAACAACCCAAGTATACCTAATACAAAACAAAAACAAGAAATAAAGCCACATTTTTACAGGAAGTATAAGAAATTTAAAATATCAGGGTGATTAAAACTTTCTGAGTTTAGTTATAACCAGTTTGTGAAGAGTATTGACTGAGCTGTTAGTGATTTTGTATATTTACTATGGTGAGTAAAATTCAAAAACAGGTAGATGATTAACATGAATAATTTGATTTTCTAAAAAGTAAAGAAGATGGATAGAAGTAGAGAATAGAGTGCTGAAAGAGAAACAATTTATAAGCCTGTTGTAATGAAATAATGAAGGTCTGAATAAAAAGAAAAATGCAGATGAGGATATAGTCAGTTTCTGGAGATATTTCTGCTTAATCTTTCTACTAAACAGGGTAAAGACTTTGTTTACAATATCTTTTGAAAGTATCAGACATTGGTAATTCCCTGAATTCGTGTATTTTTATGTCTGCAATAAAGTATGTTTGAGATAAAGCAATCTTGCAGGTCAGTATTGCAATAGTATCTAGTACAGCAATCCATTGGTTTACACAGGGAGAATTACTCCTGTTATAGGAAACAGGGGAGGCGAGGAAACTAAGACAGAGAAAATAGAAAATTATCTAATTCCAAACCAGTGTAATCAGTTTGCATATGAATTTTTAAAAGAATAACCCCAATATCTTTTTTCACCTCCTCCTTAATGAATAATACCTTGAGTATTTTGTACCCTCTCAGAGAAGAGTGAAAAAGGTGGCTTAAAATTCAGCATTCAGAAAACTAAGATCTTGGCATCCAGTTCTATCACTTCATGGCAAAACAATGGAAACAGTGAGAGGTTTTATTTTGAGGGGTGCTCCAAAATTACCGCAGATGGTGACAGTAATCATGAAATTAAAAGACACTTGCTCCTTGGAAGAAAAGCTATGTCCAACCTAGACATCATATTAAAAAACAGAGAGATTACTTGGCCAACAAAGGTCCATCTAGTCAAGGCTGTGGTTTTTCCAATAGACATGTATGGATGTGAGAGTTGGACTATGAAGACAGCTGGGCGCCAAAGAATTGATGCTTTTGAACTGTAGTGCTGGAGAAGACTCTTGAGAATCCCTTGGACTGCAAGGAGATCCAGCCAGTCCATCCTTAACGAGATCAGTCCTTGGTGTTCATTGGAAGGACTGTTGTTGAAGTTGAAACTTCAGTACTTTGGCCACCTGCTAAGAACTGACATTGGAAAAGACCCTGATGCTGGGAAAGATTGAAGGCAGGAAGAGAAGGGAATGACAGAGGCTGAGATAGTTGGATAGCATCAGTGACTGGATGGACATGAGTCTGAGCAAGTGCTGGGAATTGGTGATGGTCAGGGAACCCTGGCGTGCTACAGTCCATGGGGTTACAAAGAATTGGACGTTACTCAGTGGCTGAATTGAATTGACTAAGTAGGGAAACCACTAATTTAATAAATCTCCTGCAAATAGTTTACTTGAGTTTTCTAAATATATTAATCTAGTGCTCTAATATTTCCATCAACTGAAAAAGGCCCCATTCCCACACCATCCCTAAACAAACACTAATCTTCTATCTCTAAAATTTGCCCTTTCTGGAAAATTCATATAAAAGAACTATACAATATGTAATTTTTGTGTTTGACCTTTTTACTTAGCATAATGTTTCTGCAATTATCTGTTTTGTAGCATGCATTAGTACTTTATAATTTTAAATTGCTGAACAGTATTTTTTGCATCAATATAGCACATTTTATTAATCCAATAATGGACATTTCAGTTCATATTTTTTGAGCTGATGAATAGTTCTGCCATGCATTGCATATCTGTGCTTTTCTGTGGGCATATAGCATATCCCCTTGGCTGGATTCCTAACAGTGAAATTGATGTGTTATATTTTAAGTTTATAGTTAACTTTTTCAGAAACCATAAAACTGTTTTTCAAAGTGGCTGCATCATCTTACATTTCCAAGAACAATGTATGAGGGCTTCAGTTTCTCCAAACCCTCATAAACACTTTTTATGATCTCCTTTTGATTATACACATCCAAGTGGTTATATAGTGGTATCTTACTAAAGATATTTATTTAAAGCTGGTGATGGTGTGGTGGTTTTGTTATTCATGAATTTATGTTGAATTTTGTATGCTGCTTTTTATATCTAGTGTAATATGTTTTTCCTTTCTGATCTGTGGATGTCTTGAATATATATCCAAATATTAATATATCTTACATTTCTGGACTAAAGATGTTGCCATTTCTATCTCTAAAATTTGCCCTTTCTGGAAAATTCATATAAAAGAACTATACAATATGTAATTTTTGTGTTTGACCTTTTTACTTAGCATAATGTTTCTGCAATTATCTGTTTTGTAGCATGCATTAGTACTTTATAATTTTAAATTGCTGAACAGTATTTTTTGCATCAATATAGCACATTTTATTAATCCAATAATGGACATTTCAGTTCATATTTTTTGAGCTGATGAATAGTTCTGCCATGCATTGCATATCTGTGCTTTTCTGTGGGCATATAGCATATCCCCTTGGCTGGATTCCTAACAGTGAAATTGATGTGTTATATTTTAAGTTTATAGTTAACTTTTTCAGAAACCATAAAACTGTTTTTCAAAGTGGCTGCATCATCTTACATTTCCAAGAACAATGTATGAGGGCTTCAGTTTCTCCAAACCCTCATAAACACTTTTTATGATCTCCTTTTGATTATACACATCCAAGTGGTTATATAGTGGTATCTTACTAAAGATATTTATTTAAAGCTGGTGATGGTGTGGTGGTTTTGTTATTCATGAATTTATGTTGAATTTTGTATGCTGCTTTTTATATCTAGTGTAATATGTTTTTCCTTTCTGATCTGTGGATGTCTTGAATATATATCCAAATATTAATATATCTTACATTTCTGGACTAAAGAATGTTGCCAGAAGTGTCTTAGCACTGTCAGAATTGGCTGATATATATTTTGCTTAGTAATTTTCCTTTTTTTATATACTTTGGGTTGTAATTTTCTTCTGTATACTAACACAATCAATCATTTTTAATCAAAGTTATACCATAGCATAAACAGTAATGAGTCAATTTACTTTTAGGTGTCTTCTTGAAACAATTTTATATAGAGTTTCTTTATTTAGGTTTTTGTCTAATTTATTGACATTTCCAAATGCATTTATATAAAATTGTAATAGTCTATTGCTGTCTTTATTACTAATTCTTTTTGCCACTCCCATTCTAATCCCTTATATTACCAGGACCTTAGAAAAATGTGTTTCCTAAGATCCCTTCATATTATACATATTGCTATTGTCCAGTATTTTAATTAAAACTTGTTTTATTTTCCACCCAAATTATTCATTATGTTATAGTTTATGCTGTCAATCAGTGATAAACTTTTGATTGCCAAATTCTTTGTTCAAATTTCCGTCTTGAATCTCTGATCCTGGATTCATTTTCTTTCTTTCTAAAAAATTTTCTTTAGGGTTTTTTGTTGTTTTGGGGAACTTATTATCTGTCAGTGGAAAGTTTTGTGGGGTTATTATTTGTTTATTGGCCTATAACTTCATTGTGAATCATTATTTGCTTATTTTCTTTTCTGTTATATGACTTGCTGAATTCCTTGGGGTGAAATATAAAAATCAGTATTTTTAATGCAAATGGTTTTTAGGAAGCACCAGGAAAGGGAGGGAAGCTGTGTCAAGCAAAGAGATTTATTAGGTTGAACTACAGTTTCAAATGGCTGCCATTGAACCCATGGAGTTCCAAAGCTGTAGGATGGCCCTTCACTGTTACTCTGAGATGAGATAAGGCAGCTGAGCCTCCTTTTTCCTTATGCATCAGTCTTTGGACCCCTGCTGCCTCAAGGAAGGGCTGCTGATTTGAGTGGATGGAGGCAGCTCTCCACAGTGAGGTTAATTCCTGAGGAAGGCTAATAATTGCAGTATATCTGCTGAGAGCATTTACAGTGAGGGAAGTTAAAAATCATCCATTTGTAAAGTGCTGTCTGGATAGAATATGAGTGTGCCCCTACTGGTTTAAAAAAATCAACAGTATTGGGAATTCCCTGGTGGTCCAGTGGTTAGAACTCCACGTGTCCACTGCATGGACCATGGGTTCAGTACGTGGTCAGGGAACTAAGGTCCTGCATGCCTTGTGGCCAAAGAGTAAATAAATAATCAAGAGTGTTTTCTCAAGTCTTTTAAGCTTTTTTTTTTTTTTTTTTTCTGGTGTGAACTATAAACCTGTCATAATTCAAAGTAGACTTTCTTTTCTATAAGGTTTCCCTGGTGGCTCAAATGGTAAAGAAATTGACAGCAGTACAAGAGGCCCAGGTTCGATCCCTGTGTCCGAAGATCCCCTGGAGTAAGAAATGTCAACCCACTTCAGTATTCTTACCTAGAAAATTCCATGGGCAGAAAAACCTGGTGATCTGCAGTCCATGGAATCACAAAGAGTCAGACACAACTGAGTGACTAATACTTCTTTTCTGCTAATAGTTGTTTTGGTTGTTTTTCAGTTATGTTTGGTTCCTTCCTTCTTTCTGCTTCTTTATAATTCTATTTGGTATTAATGTTAATTCCTGAATCAGAAGAAAAATGCTTTTAGTTAACTTTTTTAAAAATTCTTAAACATTACCTCTTATTCCAGCATTTACTGTCATCTTCTTATAATTCTATAGGATATATATTGAATTTACTAATTTTATCTTTGGACATATTAAACTGTCTTTAATATTTTCAGTACTTTTTTCTCTATACCCTCTTTGTTTACGATTAATTCATATATCTTGCAATTATCTAGCACTTCCTTCAGCAAAATTTAAATTCTAATTTATCCATGCAACTAAACTTTTGTTCCAATCTTTATTATTTCCCAAAATTATGTTTTTATAGAAATCTTTTTACTATTTTAATAGAATCTTCTTTTCTAATGTTTAAATTTTAATCATGTTGTAGTTATATTTTAATGTACTATAGGTAAGTGTCAGGGTCCAAATCCACAGATTGTTTTTCTGGTGATTCCACTTAGGTTGAATTGAAGTGAAAGTGAAAGTTGCTCAGTCATGTCTGACTCTGTGCGACCCCATGGACTATAAAGTCTATGGAATTCTCCAGGCCAGAATACTGTGGTTAGTAGCCTTTCCCTTCTCCAGGGGATCTTCCCAACCCAGGTCTCCTGCATTGCAGGCAAATTCTTTACCAACTGAGCCAAAGGGAATATTGACTTATTTCTTTATAAAATTTATAAATTTGGTGAGGTCAGTATTATGCTTGGAAGCCCAAGTTGCATAGTGATAAAGAATCCACCTGCCAATGCAGGAGACACAAGAGACGTCCATTAGATCCCTGAGTCAGAAAGACCCCCCTGAAAGAGTGCATGGCAACCCACTCCACTATTCTTGCCTGGAAAATCCCATGGACAGAGGAGCCAGGTGGTCTTCAGTCCAGGAGTTGGACACATCCAAAGAGCTGGACACAGCTGAGCAGTTTGTCTGGGACTTAAGGTAGTTCACACCATAAATTTTTGTTTCTTGTTTGAGCTACTTCAGTGTTCTTAATATCCAGAAAATAATGTTAATTTCCATGGCTTGTATATTCCTGGGTCATTCAGGAATTATGAACTCAAGTTCTTTTAAAAACAAGCCTATGATTATGAATTTCAGTGTAGAATCTTGTAACTCCAGAGCTCAAGCCAGACCATAGACAAATCCTTATTCCTTCCTGACAACATGGGAGATTTGTTCCGGATCCCTGAGTTATGGCTCTTTATGTCTGTTTTGGTGTATGTAATGGGGATGAGAGTGGTGTCTAGGCCTCAGTTCTCCAGGTAAAGAACTGCGCAAGATGTTTCACATCCTACTGACCCCCCAAAATATAAGTTCCTTGATTCTGAAGATAGGTAAGATCCCCTCAAGACAGCTACAGTAGTCATTTCCCTCTTGTTGTTCTAGTTTTCAGCTTCTCCTCAATGTAGTTTCTTGAAAATATTTTCACATTTAGTCAGTTGTTTTAACTGTTTTGTTGCAAGTAGTTTTTTTTTTTTTAATCTAATTTGTTATTTATAGTTCTGGAAATAGAAAAATAGGAGTCCAGATATTTCACAAGCAACAGGACTTAAAGCTCTGGAGGTCATGGGATATTGGACACTTTGATTTTCATTTAAGGAGTCATTTAACATTTTCCCTCTAAAGCTATTTCCATTAGGAATCTTAAAATCTTTCATGAGTTTTTGCAAAAAATAACTTTTCAGAAATTATATTGAGCAATTAATCAAAATGTGATATACTTTACTAAGAATCACACCTTTGCAGTTTTGTTAAAGGAATGGTTGCATGCTACCAATAATTTAAGTGGAAAAAAATACCATTTCAGTTAGCTGAGTATATGGATTTTATTTTTTCACTGTTTTTTTTTTTTATTTTGTGTGTGTGTTAGCTTTCTGGAACAACCACATTCTAAAATTGGTTATTCCAGGCCATGTATATCACATTAAAGCACTACATCACTATAATTGCTGGTGTAAGAGCTCTAAATTTCCTGACTCTCTGGAGATAATCATTGGCATTATGCTTGTGAAGAGGTGTGTGTGTATGTGTATGTGTGCGTGTATGTATCTTTTCCATGAGCCTGGAAAGAAGCTTTGAGACATTTTGTATTCTGAGAGTCAAAGAGAGAAATTGGTTACATTGATAGCAGAAGGAAAACAAGAGAAAAGGAAAATGAAAAGAGGATTGAAATAATTTGGATACTGCCAGAGAGAAACTGTACTAGATAGGTTACATAGACAAGGAAGATTTTATCAACATAACTATAATAGAAGGAGACAGATTGAGTACAACTTTGTCGAAACAAAGGTCAGGAAAGTTTTTTAGCACTAGATGGACAGCTGAAAGGTTACTGGAGGACACTGGGGAAGAGGTTGTTAAATGGGATTAAGCCTAGTGCTTACTAATGTTTGCATATTGAAGTTAGACTTAAGACCCTTCTTCGAGCCTGGGAGGGGGTACTGTCTGTCTTTTTATTATTATTATTATTGGAGCATAGATGATTTACAATGTTGTGTTAGTTTCAGGTGTACAACAAAGTGAATACATAAATATACATTTATATGTGTGTGTGTATATATATATATACACACACATTCTTTTTCAGGTTTTTCCCTTATAAGTTATTACAGAAAATCAATTAGAGTTCCTTGTGCTGTATAGTAGGTCCTTACTAGTTCCTTACTAGTTATCTGTTTTAATCTTCAGATTTATCTCTTCCTCTACATTTCCAGTTTGGTAAAAATAAATTTGATTTGAGATCTGTGAGTGTGTTTCTATTTGTACATAAGTTCACTTGTATTATTCCTTATTAGATTCCACTTGATAATTGTATTTCAGGGACACCTCACATTCTGGAGAAAGACAGCTGTGGGTTGAAAAACTGAAGAGAGACTGGAAGAAAAACTTATGTTTCAAAGGGACAATGAAAGAATTTACAGTTTTAAGTTTTATACCATTAGTGTTCTAAGAAAAGGCTGGTCAGGGGCCTAGAGACAGGAAGATAAAGTTTAGTTCTAAGCTTGCTTATGCCTTGTTGAATGCTGCGCACAGTACTAGAAGTGAGGGGTAATAGGATTATCCTGGGAATTTAAACAGAGTTCCCAGCACCTTGCTGAAAATTGAGTGTGACTGCTAAAGTTCTTGTGATAATCTGCATTCTTCTCTGGAAAGCACACACTAGGACTTCGTGGGACCACTCCTCAACCACAGCAGTAAGAAGCAGCAGCAGGAAACAGCTGGACTGTGTTATTTGTACTTGCTCACTACTTAGTAGGGCTTCCTAGATAGCTTAGTTGGTAAAGAAATTGTCTGCAATTCAAGAGACCCTGGTTCAGTTCCTGGGTCAGGAAGATCTGCTGGAGAAAGAATAGGCTACCCACTCCAGTATTCTTGGGCTTCCCACATGGCTCAGCTGGTAAAGAATCTGCCTGCAATGTGGGAGCCCTGGGTTCTATTCCTGGGTTGGGAAGATTCCCTAGAGAAGGGAATGGTTACCCACTCCAGTATTCTGGCCTGGAGATTTCCATGGACTGTATAGTCCACAGGGTTGCAAAGAGTCAGACATAACTGAATGACTTTCACTTTCACTACTTTGTATTTTAAGTACCCAACAACTTCGAATGATTGGAGGAGAATATACAGAATTACAAGAGAGAATTATTTGGCTGCTTATCTGAAAAGAAATGATAAAAAATGCTTGGGGAGGGAAATAGAAATGACATGTGATATTTATACTTAATTAT
This sequence comes from Madoqua kirkii, assembly GCA_006408675.1. Lineage (NCBI taxonomy): Eukaryota > Metazoa > Chordata > Mammalia > Artiodactyla > Bovidae > Madoqua > Madoqua kirkii. Next base: position 9,774 of record SJYC01098005.1, read on the forward strand.
GGTGAGGAGATCCAACCAGTCCGTCCTAAAGGAGATCAGTCCTGGGTATTCATTTTGAAGGACTGATGTTGAAGCTGAATCTCCAATACTTTGGCCACCTGATGCAAAGAGCTGACTCATTGGAAAAGACCCTTATAATGGGAAAGATTGAGTGCTGGAGGAGAAGGGGAAGACAGAGGATGAGGTGGTTGGATGGCATCAATGACTCAATGGACATGGGTTTGGGTGAACTCCAGGAGTTAGTGATGGACAGGGAGGCCTGGTGTGCTATGGTTCATGGGGTCACAAAGAGCCAGACACTACTGAGTGACTGAACTGAACTGAACAGTACCTGTGGTTTTGCTGTTTGTTTTCATATTCATTTTCCAAGTTATCCCCCCGAATTGTCAATGTTCAAGTTCTTTGTATATACAGAAGTTCTTAAGGATGACTTAATCTGACGAACTTAATATTTAAAGTGAAATAATTATTGTTGCATTACATAGGTCAAATTTATTTTTTATTTTTAAAGGAAAACACTTTTATTAAATATTTCAGAGTAATAGACATGGAAAGTGTTTTAGTTCCATAGATTGATTAATAAAGTGAGACTGATGTGACATCATGAGAACAAGTTTTGTTTTGCAACAGACCTATCCTTTGGAGTATGCATCATTGATTAATTTCTATATTTCATCAAGAGTTACTCAAGGATGGAAGATTTCATAGAACTAGGAAGAATATGAATTATACGTCACAGGTGTATAAACTGTAAAATTCAAAGATCAGTGTCCCAAGTATGCATTTGTTTTTTTACTTATTTTTTTATTGCTAGGAATATATGTTTCATGACTATAGTTGTAGAGTAACACTACATTGAAAGTAAAGTGAAAAAGTGAAAGTGTTAATGGTTCAGTTGTGTCTGACTCCGCGATCCTATGGACTGTAGCCCACTAAGTTCTTCTGTCTGTGGAATTCTCCAGGCAAGAATACTGGAATGGGCAGCCATTCTCTTCTCCAAGGGATCTTCCTGACCCAGGGATCAAAACCTGGGTCTCCTACATTGCAGGCAGATTCTTTACTGTGTCTGTGCCTATAGAAAAGCCCAATACTCTGTTAGTCATGCTATCAAAAGAAGAGATTATGTTTAAAATTCTGTATTATACAGGAAAACTGACAGTGATAAAAACACAGTTTCAAAACTGTTATCTAACTGAGAAAAAATATAACAATTGCAAGTAAATTATCATATTTTTTGTTGTTCTACATGAATTAGACCTGAAGAAATCCACAATATCAAATAATTGTTTTAAATTATTACCAAAGGATTTTTAGAACCTATTAACTGAATAGACATTCTAAAAATTCATTCAGGTACATAAAAAATTTTAAGATCACAACTGGTAGAAACATTCTTAGCTTTACCAGTTGCAAACTTTGGTGAAAAAAAATCATACATTTTCTCAAAGACTAAATTAAAATATATGGAAAATTAATTCTCAGAAGGATATGAGAAAGAAAAAATAAAGTAAACATGCATTATAGTTAGGTTGGTATAACAAATATCATGGATTATAAGAAATCATACCATAAAAACACACCAGCACTAAGAGAGATAATTACTTTCTTCCTCATCACTGCTGGGACGAGTTACATTTTTTCACCTCTTCCCTCACTGGGCACCCCTTTGCAGTTTTGCTGTTTATTTAAGTGACTCTGACAGTCAATATTAAGTGAATATTTAAGTGACTCAAGACAGTCCTCAGGATTTCTCTGTTCTCAATGTGATCTCTTGAGTTTCCATGTTCTAAACACTCTCAATTTGCTAATGACTCTCACATTTGTACTTCCAGCCCTGATGTCTCACCAGATTTTATTTTGATCCACTGCCCATAAAGTATCAACTATCTAATAGGAGCCACATCTAAAAAACTTATAATTATCCTCCACAAACTCTCTTCTCCCCTGTTGTTGCTGATCTCAGTAAGAAAATCTAATCCACTGTTTATTCCATCACTCCAAAATGCTTAGAGTAATACTTAACTGATCTCTCTTTCCCTCTCTCACTCAGTCACACACTTTCATCATTTGTTGACAAAGCTAAAAAATTAATCCCCATTACTCCTATAGGATTTTACTCTGGCTACTTATCTCATGTCATTTTCTACCCTGTTTTCTTCACTCACTCTCTTCAGTCTAATCAACATCTTTATTGTCCTTCTAACTTACCAACAAACAGAAGTTTAGACATGTTCCATTTTTTGTTTTCTGGGATATAATTCTTTCAGATATTTTACAGTATGACTTCTTATATTATTCGAGTCTCTGATCTGTTAGGCAACTCCTTAGAGATGCCTTCTCTGCCTTTCCTATCCCAAAACCCTTCCTATTGTGACTTCTGGTTTTTTATTTAATGTTATAAATTACTTATTTAATGTTGCTCATGTAAGTGCTATGAATCTGTGATAACTCTCCTGCACTTTATTTTATTTTTGGTTTTTCTGTCTGTTGGTTTTGCTTCTATTTCTCCTTTAGAATGCAAGCTCTGAGAGCTGGAACTTACTAGTGTTCTCAGTTGCCAGAATTGTGTCTGGTGAACTTAGCTGTGCCGCTAATGTTTGTTGAATGAATAAATGAATGAATAGTAGCAGAGAGAATGGTATAATATGAAAAAGAAACTTACTTATGAATGTATAAAAGCTAATACTCTCCTGTGATTTGTGCATGCATGCTAAGTCACTTCAGTCATGTCCCACTCTGTGCAACCCTATGGATTGCAGCCCGCCAGGTTTTCTGTCCATGGGGTTCTCTAGGTAAGAATACTGGAGTGGGTTGCTGTGCCCTCCTCCTGGGGAATTTCCCTACCTAGGGCCCATCTCTTGTGTCTCCTGAATTGCCTGGTGGGTATTTCACCACTAGCGCCACCTGGGATGTCCTGTAATTGACTGTAGGTGAAGATGTATCATTATAAAGAAGGACTTCTAGACATATTCTTTCCTTATAGATTGAGACTTATTTCACACTTTGCATTTAAACAGGCCTATAACCAATTATTCATTGTTTACCTACCTTTCTCTTTTACTTGCTGATTTGTAAACATTCCTTATGTATGAAGAATATAACTTTTTACTAATCATATATATTATAAATATATTTATCATTTTGTCCTTTGCATTTTAATTTTTATATAAATTATATATATATATATAAATGCAATTTAATCATAGTGATTTTCCTATGAGATATTATCTCCACTTTGCATGCTCAGTCACTCAGTCATTTCCAATTCTTTGAGACCCCATGGACTGTAGCCCACCAAGCTCCTCTGAGCATCGAATTTTCCAGGCAAGAATACTGGAGTAGGTTGCCATTTCCTCCTCAAGGGATCTCCACTTCACAGGTGAGTAAATTGAGATTCAGAGAAGCTAAGTGATTTTGCCAGGATGAAATAGATGGTAAGAAACAAAGGTAGGATTTAAATACCAAACAACCTGGCTTCAAATGACAAAGTGTTAACAGTTATGTTGAAGGTTACTATTTTTTTTAACCTCCATATTTTTTCTTTTTGTAATTTTTTTGGTTACTCATGTTAAAGCTTTGACTCATTTGGTTTTAATTTGAATATAAGGAACGAAGCAAGGCTTCTTGTTTTTCCTATCTACCCACTTTTTCCCCCTACATAATTTCCTCCCAATTCTTTTTCTTAATTTCATTTTTGTTTCTGGGTTTTTGACCCTGGAATCACTTCTATTAAATTTCCCTGGTGGCTCAGACGGTAAAGCATCTGCCTGCAATGTAGGAGACCCAGGCTTGATCCCTGGGTCAGGAAGATCCCCTGGAGAATGAAATGGCAATCCACTCCAACACTCTTGCCTGGAAAATCCCATGGACGGAGCCTGATAGGCTACAGTTCATAGGGTCGCAAAGAGTTGGACACAACTGATCGATTTCACTTCACCGTTGTATTAGAAACAAGAAGAGCAATATTAAATTAAATTGGCGTGTTTTTTTATTAAGGGTAGAATTTGAAGTGGGTTATCAGAATTCAAAGCAAAATAGGGAAAATTGTCAAATATTGTACTTAAGCCTTCACCCTAAAAATTTAGTCTAACATGAAATATTTATAGGTAGAATGAAGGAAGACATATTGCAGTACCTTTACCAGTAGAGTTTATTGCTTTGTGTTGTCTTTTGAAATGTCTGAGTGAAAATATTTACATATTACTATACAAAAAATTGCATCGATGGTTCTATGTGGGATTTAGAACCCTTCCTTCCCTCTAGATCTGGTTCCAAATCTACAACCAAACTGGTAAATAATCAATTTTCTAAATTTCTCCCTTCCTTGTCTCTCCATAGGTATTCATTGAGGATTCTTTTGTAGATTTGAGCTTGTGTCAGTTACAAAAGTATGAGAAATGTTATTAAAGAATAAGAGAGGATCTATTCAGCTCTGCAAACTGGATTGCAAATAAGATCACTGAAAACAACCCCCCTGGTGACCTCATTTTGGGTGGCTTGCCTTGTTTTTATAAAAGAATGCACTTGAAGAAAAGGAAGCCCGAATCTCAGGAGATAATGAGATAGAACCAAGTGAAGATCTGTGGAGTGAAAGGAGTTGGTTATCATGAAAAAGGAATGATGTTCTGACAGGAATATAGAGGAATATAATAGAATATTTATTGGAAAAACCCAGCCAGTGTTATACATTTTATACTGAAATGTATTCTTTTCTTTTTAATAAGAATAGAAATGTCGTTAGGTCTTCATAACATAAACATACATATTAAAACATTGCATTTCATGAACTTCAATGTCTAAGTTGTTTCTAGGAAAATGTATTTGCTCAGACATTATTTCACTGTGGAGCAGTGCCTTCCTGTGCCTATGGGATGCTGCCTTGAAAATATCCTTATCCTTACTAATTTAGCCGATTAAAAATGATAAACAATTGTCAGTGCTTAGGCATTTCACCATATCTATTTCCTTGCCGATTCTTTAATTTCTCTCACAGTTTTATTAAGGAGAATTATTTTATTATTTTTGCTTTTATTATCCCAGCTTTTTGTTTGTTTGAGATGAGCCAGTGGTGCCTCGGAGAAGGCAATTGCACCCCACTAC
>SJYC01098009.1:0-12933 GCA_006408675.1 Madoqua kirkii
GTTTCATTATGGATTATTTGAACACCAAGGAGAAACACAGATTCTGGACACAGAACTAAGGTCAACCTGACTTTTCTGTAGATTATAAAAGATTAAAAGTGAAAAAGAAAATAGTTTTTTGTCAACCCATGAGAAAAGATACAGATTTCATATATTTATAATAAAACATTTCACTTGACTATGTCACCTTAATAGTTTGCCACTATTTTCCCATTTTATGGAAAATTATGTGTTACTCTTTACCTTTGTGTACTATTAGTTTCTCAATTTATGTAACTACATTAATGACAGAATTAGCATTTGACAAATTATATTAATGTAAATACTGGATTAATAGAAAATCAGTATTAAATTTTTATGTATATAATGAAGACCTACTGAATGAAATGATATTTTTCCTCTAGTGAAAAATTCTCTTCAGTTATAGCTCCACTTTTTCTTCAATTATTATGCAAAAAAATTTTAATCTTTATTATTATAACAAAGTTTATACTGAACAGCAACAGAAATCATTCTAGCCTAGTTGAGCTGAAGTTATATGTATTAATGGATATGAGGTCAAGTGGAGAACCTTTGGAAGTATAGGAAATTAGGATTATAGAATGCATTGCAGGAAACTATGTACAGATAATACCATGCCTGCCTTTTGTTACAGAACCAATTTTATCATGGCTGTGTATGAAGCATCTCCCTCTTCTTCTTCTGCAAGTTGATCTCACTATAACTCCTTCCCTCAGTTTATGCTGGAGACAATAACTTCTTTTCATGCCACTAACCTTCAAACTGTAATCTCTAGGGTAGGCCTCTGATTGGCTGACCCAGGTCATATGCTCTGCCGTAAGTGCACCATATTCTGGGAAAGCTAATGTGTGGCCTCCTGTCATGAAGTGAGATTCACAGTTTGCAAAATGTAAATATGTAAAGGATGTTTATGTGGTGAAAGATTAAAAAATATCCACTATCAATGCAAAAGTACAACTCCACCCTTAAGAAGATAACTTGTGATATTGTACTCTGTATTACATGTGAACTAACAGAGTAGACATTTAGTCATAATCTGTATTTTTTTCTTGAGCTATTACTTGAACTTATAAATTTTATGAAAATAGAATAATTCATGGCACATGCAAACCAGCACAATCTTTCACTATATAGTAGAAACATATTGAAATCCTTTCTCTCATGCCTATTAAGTATAAAATATAAAAAGGCACTCAAATATAGTTGCAGTTTATCATAATATGTATGCAAATAAAACTTGGCTTAAGTTGGCCTGTTTTCCAATCTAGTTACGCCATTTACTACTTCTGTGACTTTGGACAAGTTAGTCAACTAATCCAAGGCTCAGTTTTGTGATTTATTTCATTATAATAAAAGCAACTCTGTTATTATTTATATTTAAAAACAATTCAGAGAAAAGAATTAAGCACAGTGTCTTGCTATTGACCATCCAATGAAACATGACTGGCTAAAGAAACTAAGAAACTAAAAGATCAAAGAAGTAGGAAGTTTGTTATTAAGGGGATAATTTTGTTATTGATGGGCTTCCCTTGTGGCTGAGCTGGTAAAGAATCTGCCTGCAATATAAGAGATCTGAGTTCAATCCCTGGGTTAGGAAGATCCCCTGGAGAAGGGAGAGGCTACCCACTACAGTATTCTGGCCTGGATAATTCCGCGGACTGTATAGTCCATAGGGTCTCAAAGAGTTGGACACAACTGAGCAACTTTCACCTCACTTTGTTATTGATCAAATTAGCAAGCTCAAAATATGCTTGACTAATGCTTTCTGTAAGATGCCAAAGACTTGTAACAGCTTCTGTCATCCATCATCTGAAAACTTGCTCTTAGATAATGCAGAGAGCTTTGGCGAAATAAGAGCATGACTCTTTCAATTGACATATGATGGCTTTATAGTCATCATTCTTCTTTATGTGTAAGGAATACAAAATCACCCAGTAGTCAGTGAGCATTGAAATCCTGTCATGAATTGTGTATACAAGAAATCTCAACTTCTGAGGTACAGAAGATTAGCTAATGAGTGTTCCTCCTCACACATATAAATTATTATGAGACATATGGACAAGTTAATGACAGTTTGAGGAAAGCCAGAAAAATATAAAAGACCAGGTTTGTGTGATGGATGTAAGGTAGTCAACAACACCAAGGTAGAAGGCACAGATTTCAGCTTAAAAAGAAAAGAAAAGAAAAGAAAACACACACACACACAAAAACACTTTTAAAATATGTGAGAAAGGTACTGTGAAGGTATACAGGAAAATCCAATATATTGATAATATGTGTATGTGTGTGTGTATATATATATATATATGAAGTCTAAAATCCTAAAAATTATTGAAAGGGTGTCATATAGTGATGAGAAGTGTCTATTTAGTCTGAAGCTGTTATATTAAAAAATCATACTTGAGTACAATTTGTTAGATCTACAATGATATGAATGCATTAAAATATTGGAGGAATGCTGATAAAACAGATTTAGTAGTAGGAGACCTTCTTTGCAGTTTGGGCTCTAAAACAGATTTGGTCTTTGACTCTAATAAAATCCAATAAACTGAAGTCTCTGATTTTTAATCTATAAAGTATAGCATCTAGCAAGGTCATTTCTCACCCTGATCCTAAATAATTTTATTTTTTCATATATTAACTAATTCAATAGCTTATTCTTAGATCTTAAATTCTAATAGAGCTGACCAAAGCAATAAAGAGGTAAACAGAGAAACAACGTGAATGCAATGGTGGCAAGCTTTATAAGAATAATATGTGCATGGTGTGACATTTACTAGTGAGGGATTGGGGAGATAGAATTACATTAACAATGATTGCAGGTGGCCTCTCTGAGACAGTAATATTCGAGGTGAGAACAGAAGGAAATGGAGGCTGCAGGGTTAAAAGGAAGAAGAGACTTTCAGGAAGCCAAGCTTACAGGCTAATGTGCTGAGGTAGGAAAGAACCTACTGTGTTTGAAAAGTGTAAGAAGGATGGCTGTGGGGCACACTGAGTAAGAAGGAATTTTGGAAAAGTCGGTGCTGCTAGTAGTGAGGAACCTGCCTCCCAGTGCAGGAGACATATGGGTTGGATCCCTGGGTCAGGAAATCCTCTGGAGAAGGTAATAGCAACCCACTCCAGTATTCTTGCCTGAAGAATCCCATGAACAGAGGAGTCCAGCAGGCTACAGTTCATAGGGTTGCAAAGAATCAGACACAACTGAAGTGAGTTAGCATGCATAGATCTTGTAGCTGAGACTTTATTCTTGGTGCAAAAAGAAATTGTTAGGAGACTAACACACAGTGTGACATGACTGGATTTATATTTTAAAAAATATCCTTGGGCTGCAGTGTGGAAATGGGTTATAGGAGAGGCAGAAATGAATGAAGACAGTTCAGAGGAGCGTTTCAGCCTCTTCTGTGAAGGATGGCATGGGCTAGAGCGGAAGGGAATGTGCACTGGTCTGAGAGAAATCTACTTTTGAATTCTTATAATAGTTTATTCAGCATGTAATCTGCGTCAGTCTTGTGACTGAAATAATGGCTGCTTTTGGAGATTGTGGTAGACATAGAGATGGGCCTCACAGTCTCTCTGTACCTTCCTTAAAGAAACACTTGTCGCACCACCTGCAGAGTGCTGTTCAGCAGATAGTCTTCAAATCATCCTCCTCATGGGCTGTCTCAGTTGCAAAAAGCCACCTCTTCCCAGCTCCCACTCTTATGGGGTGGTCTATATTCAGTGACAGGTTAAGTAAGAAGTATAATGTCTTATATTCCTGAGAGTTTGCTTGAGAATGTCAGGCCTGCGTTGCTCCTGCACGCCTCTCTCCGCTCAGTTCTCCGCAGATGTTGATCACAGTGACTGCCTTATAAGCATCCTTGATTCTAAGTCCTACCTCAGAGTCTGTCCTCGAACTCAAACTATGATGAATAGTGTGGAAGTCAGAGATAATGAAGGAGAGAAGGAATAGGGGATGATTTGTGTTTCACTTACTCTATTTTATAGGTTCCTGTGACATTTCTAAAATGAAGAAGGTTGGGGGAAAATATATGTCAGATTCCCTTGGCCTGCAAGGAGATCCAACCAGTCCATTCTGAAGGAAATCAGCCCTGGGATTTCTTTGGAAGGAATGATGCTGAAGCTGAAACTACAGTACGCTGGCCACCTCATGCAAAGAGTTGACTCATTGGAAAAGACTCTGATGCTGGGAGGGATTGGGGGCAGGAGGAGAAGGGGACGACTGAGGATGAGATGGCTGGATAGCATGAGTCTGAGTGAACTCCGGGTGTTGGTAATGGACAGGGAGGCCTGGCGTGCTGCGATTCATGGGGTCGCAAAGAGTTGGACACGACTAAGTGACTGAACTGAACTGAAGTGACACATTAGTACAAAAATTGTTTGGCAGTAGATTAGTGCCAGAGTCCGGCCCCGGTGGATCCAGGGTGATTCGAAGGTGGGGACGGAGTAGGCGTCCTAGGAAAAAAACTTATTTAATTACAGATATAGAGGGAGATTAGAAACAGATAGTGTAGTAGGAAAGTTAGTGGAGAAAAGGAGGCTGAATAACTGGTTTAAGTGGAATACTAATCACCACCTACATAGGCCACAGGCGTCTTCCCCTTCTCCCGAAGGAGAGGAGGCACTGAGGCCTCCCCAGTCCAATCTTAGAAGCCCAGGCAGAGTTAGTAGGCTTGGTGCGTACCCCCATACCAGATGGGAATTCAGCCAGGAAAATGGGGAGCAAGAAAGAAACGACATGAGGGAATCAGTCTTTCCAGAAACTGATTCCATGTCTTTATTTTTCAGGTTTGTTTTTATACCTTTTGTTATACATAGGGATAAATACAGAGTCACACGAGGGTCAGTAGACCTGACCCTTGTCACAATCAGGTGCTTCATATAAAATTATACAAGGTCTTATGAGTTTTTATACCATCTTCTGACCATGAAGTCTGCTGACATTTTATTGCCCTTTCTGATACCGGTCAGTTAACCAGAAAACTTATTTTTCCAGGGGTGATTTTTTTCTTAAATCAGATGCCACCCTCCAAATAAAGTTACATTCCTATAGGGTGAGGGTGTAGTGAGTTACAACTAGGAAAGGAATTTTCTTAACCCAAGGTTAACATGATTAATCTTAAAGGTTAATACTTATTTTTCCTATATGCTTAAAGTTTAATACTTATTTTTCCTATATACTAGCTATATTCATTGTAAGGGCAGGGAATATAGAGATTTAGCAGCAAATATCAGCCCAACAAATGAAAATCCTTTCACCAATGCTCCCTTTAAGATCTACTTAGTCTTAAGATAGTGATAAAGTTACATTTTTACATAGCAAGGACACAGTGATTTATAACAAAGTACAGTGATCTATTACAAAAGAGAAAATTCATTGACTCAAAAACTCTAGTATTGCTAACATCAAAAACTACTATATTTCCTTTTCTATATTCCAAATACATTGATTAATATATTCCCAGGTGCCTAAGGATATGGAGGCCTGTGGGCAATCAAATGAGAAAAGCCCTATGTTAATATTCCAAAGTCTCTGTGCTGTTTATAGTTGAGAGGTTGTCACAGCAGAGAGGTTTGACCTGAGACACCCTTGTCACACCCAGGGCAGGGAATTAGCAGTAATTATTGGTAAGACAAATGAAAAAACCCTTCACCAAAATAATTCCTAATCAACCCACTAATACTATACTAATGATCTTCTGACTTCTCTGTATTTAGGAAGTTTTAAAGCATCTTGTGCCTCTCACAATTGGGGGTTGTAAGCAATCACATGTGGCTGGACGAACCTGATCAGGAAGGCCAGAGAACCTTCAGAGTTCGTAAGTTGAAACATTCTTGTCACGCCCAGGAATTTTTATTAACTGGAGCTGCAAGTTAACTCCTTCTCCGAGAGAAATGGTTATGGGGGAGAGCCCCTGTAAAGTACTCTGGTTTGGAGGGTAGATGCTCAGGAACAGGGGGTTTCCTGAGGCTTGATCACGCCTTTCCGTATGCCAAGCGTCCTTCCTCATGACCTTTGCCATGGACGGAGTTCCTCACACTGGCCCCCAACAGACTATGAGTTTATATCTCATGAGATATATTACACATTTTGGAAGATCCTGAATGTGGATAGCATTTATAATGATGACATATATATGATAATGCAGGAAGTGTGTATGGATAATTATGAGAAGGACAAAGAATAAACCCTACATCAAATTAAAGTTTAAATACTAAGAAGGTGCTTCTGGTATCAGCTAAGATATGTAAAGAACCTAGAAATTATTATTTCTATCCCTACATCAAGAAAAGCCTGGACAAATTGGAAAACACACCTTTCAGGTGGTTTATAAGAGAAACTTACATTCCAGGGAAAACCTTCACCCTGAAGTATAGGAGAAAAGTATATTTAGAAAGAGATATAGCAACTGCTTACATGAATGAATTTCTGGAGGTTAAGTATGGGTTAGAGTGGCAGTGAGAAACTGCTAGGGGCCATCACGTAGTCTCATAGGCTTTTCCCCAGGGATTCACCAGGTTCTTGGGATCCTCACCCCCAAGAAAGATCCCACATGACTTTGGACCTGAGAGGAAAAGAGTGGCCATTGTGAAACATACCCAGAAATGTCTCTATAGCAAGGATCTGCACTTCAGGGATAGAACAGCTTTCGCCAGAGCACAATTCTGAAAACTAAACAAAGCCAGCGGTGTAGGAAACGTATCCCACTCAAACCCTCTCCAGCCTTCCTGTCTAACCCAAAAGAAAAAGAAAAATCAAATAGTCAAAAGGGAGCATGGCCTCAAGGAAACTGACTGGGAAATATATAGATAGGAAAAGGAGTCTGAGACAGAAGGGAATGAAATGTATGTGAGCAAGGGAAGGGGAAGATCTTTATAAGAGCCACAGCTCTAAGACATGAAATCGGTAAGTTCTGAGCAAGACTGTGGGAGGAGTCTACTTGAAAGAGTATAGACACCCTCACATACTACATCACTATGTTAAGGTAGCTCCAGTGTAACAGTGCATTTTACCTAAAAGAGCTGTAAGACGTAAATTCCACCTGAACATTAGTTTATAGGGAAGTCCATCAATTTACAAAAGAAACACCAAAAAACAAACAAACCACAGCACCATGCAAAGAAACACAGCTATCTTGAAAACAAGACTCAAATATGATAGTGGTGTTGGAATAATCAGTCAGTCAAGAATAACATGATTAATATGTTTTGAGCTCTAATGGAAAGAGTAGACAACAATCAAAAATTGTGGACAATGCAAGCAAAGTTAGAAACTCTAAGAAGTAAAATAAAGTGTTAGAAATTAAACAAAAAATGTAACAGAAATTAAGAATGCCTTTAATGATTAAGTGGTAAACTCAGCACAGCCAAAAAAATATCACCGAACTTGAATACAAATCAGTAAAGTCACAAACTAGATTGGAAAGAGAATGAATAATGAAAAGAATAGCAACATGGAATAGAAGATGAAGGACTGTGGGACAGTATTAAAGAGTGTAGCCACCAAAAGAATAAGAGAAACAGAAGAAGAAGAAATATGTAAAGAAATAGTATTAGGCAGTTTTGCATAGTTAATATCTTATACTGAACTAAATATCCCAGAAGCTTTGGGTTCACCAAATATACACAAACACCAGTAAGTCTGTAAAAGAGAATATTATATTCAGGCAGTAGAACACTTCAAAGAGAAAATCCTGAAGGAAGTCAGAGAATTTAAAAATGCCTTATAGAGAAACCAGGGTAAGAACTACAGCAAAATTTTCATCAGAAACATGCAAGTAAAAAGAGAAGAATGAAATGGTTAAGAGGTTAGTAGGAGTTGTAGGAGACACCAATCTAGAATTCTATATCAACAGATAGTATCCTTTAAAACAAAACTGAGAGAATTCATTACTAGAAAATTTATCATTAAAGAAATGTTAGTAGAAAATATTCAGGCAGAATAGAATTGAAGTAGATCAGGATCTTGGATCTACAATGAAAGGAAGACCATTGGAAAAGGAATATTGAAAGTAAGACTCATCTTTTATATTTTATATTCATCATTGACCTGAAAATAAGAGATTGTTTTAAGCAACAGTATTGACAACAAGTGTCTCAGTGGTAAAGAATCTGCCTGCCAATTCAGCAGACATAGGTTCAATCCATGGCTCTGGAAGATCCCATGGAGAAAGAAATGGCAATTCACTCCAGTATTCTTATCTGGAAAATCTCGTGGTTAGAAGAGTCTGGCAGGTTGCATAAGAGCTGGATGTGACTTAATGACTAAACAACAATAACAAATTGACAATGTATTATATGATTTAAGAAGCAGTGTCTCAAAGAAAGGGAGGGAGAAACTGAAAGGACTCTGTTAGAAGGTACCTTATAACATATGTACTACATATGATGCGAAATAATTTTTTTGAAGATAAATTTACTTTAAATGTTTATTTTAAACTGGTGGATAACCACAGATATTTCTTTTAAAGATGTGTAGTTGACATTCTAAGAGAGAAGATAAAATGGAATAATATAAAATGCTCAATTAAAACAGAAGGCAAGAAAAAGAAAAAAAAAGACAGTAATGATGCAAAAAAGTTATAAAGATAGTTATCTAAATGGATCAATAATCATTTTAATAAATCTGAGAAGCTTAAAATACAGTTTAGAGAAATTTATCTATGATTATTTTTGCATTTTGGGGAAAAGGAAATATATAAGAATAAATTACAGCGTATTCAAGGCCAGGGAGCTTATACATATTTCCTGTCGTAAAGGGATAACAAATATCAAAGGCAATGTTCATGTCCAGGGAATAAATCCTCAACCACTAAACTAGAATTTAGATCTCAAACTAGATTTCTTAGACAAGCCTAGACTTTATAAAGCTGGATATTTGCTAACATGTTGAGATCTGAACACCAAAGGTCCCTATTTACCCATGCTTTTGACTTACACAGAGGTAGAACTTGTTTCTTCCTAACTTTGTTTATAACTTTCTTAGTAAAAAGGGAATACATTCCTGTAATTTTGAACCATAAGCCAGTAAATTTTCCTTCATTAAATAGTACTTGGATTTAATATATGGCTCACACATAAAAAATCTCTACGCTTGGTGCAGGCTGGGTACTGATGATCACTAATGAATATAAGGTTTTACAAGTGACTGGAAAACCAGGTGTATTATACAGTTGCTGGAGATTTTTGTGAGAAAGATTAAGTATAAAGAATATTCACAATGAATTCAGGTGAACTGGCAAAGCATGATTTAACACGTTTAATAAAAAGAGGTAAAAATCTTAGATGAATTAAATCTACCAAGATATATTAATGATGAGATCCAAGCTATATACCTATTACTCATACACATATGTATCTAACGCTTATGCATGCATTTCTATGTTTTAATGCAAAATACTTATGTGAACACTTCAGAAATACTTGACACACAGTGGAAGTCTTACAATTAATATTTTATAAACCTTTCAGTCAGTTCAGTTCAGTCGCTCAGTCGTGTCCAACTCTTTGTGACCCCATGAATCGTAGCGCACCAGGCCTCCCTGTCCATCACCAACTCCCAGAGTTCACTCAAACTCACATCCATCGAGTCAGTGATGCCATCCAGCCACCTCATCCTCTGTCGTCTCCTTCTCCTCCTGCCCCCAGTCCCTCCCAGCATCAGAGTCTTTTCCAATGAGTCAACTCTTCGCATGAGGTGGCCAAAGTACTGGAATTTCAGCTTTAGCATCATTCTTTCCAAAGAACACTCAAGACTGATCTCCTTCAGAATGGACTGGTTGGATCTCCTTGCAGTCCAAGGGACTCTCAAGAGTCTTCTCCAATACCACAGTTCAAAAGCATCAATTCTTTGTCACTCAGCTTTCTTTACAGTCCAACACTGACATCCATACACAACCACCGGAAAAACCATAGCCTTGACTAGACAGACCCTTGTTGGCAAAGTAATGTCTCTGCTTTTCAGTATGCTATCTAGGTTGGTCATAGCTTTCCTTTCAAGGAGTAAGTGTTTTTTAATTTCATTGCTGCAATCACCTTCTGCAGTGATTTTAGAGCCCCAGAAAATAAAGTCTGACACTGTTTCCACTATTTCCCCATCTATTTCCCATGAAGTGATGGCACCAGATGCCATGATCTTAAAACCTTTAAAGTCTCATAATTTCTACCATGATAAAAATTAACATTCCTTCCAGACTAAGTCAGAAAAATAGCTTAGTTGATGCTGAAATTTCTTGGAGATAGTAAAACAGCATAATCTTTTCTTCTCTGAAATATATCATTAAGATTTATTTAAAAAGGAATATTCAATCAGATTTAATTTGCTTCAAGGGACAGACAAGGAGCCTTATTAGTTTATGGTACATAATGTCAATTTGATCTAAGTGTCATAATAGGGGAAGGTATTTAATGTGGGGGAGTGCTTCTTATACCAATTCTAAGACTAACCATTTCCTGTATATGAGACTTTATTCTCTGTTTTAATTCCTTTAATCCTCACAAAAGCTTAATGACATAGTGATTTGTTTGAACACTTGAGCACTCAATGTAATGGAAAAACTGGTATTTAACTTTTGAGTCCAGAGACTGCTGTTTCAAGCAACGTTCAGTCCAGTAATGCTCCCTCTCTTCCAGTTCCTATTTCTTCATATTGCATCTAACTGCATGTGACTAAAATTCACCTAGGACTTTAATATTATGGTTCAACATATAAATTAGGGGAGACTTATTTTCTAAGACTAAGGAGTCTGTATTTCTTCTGCTGAATAACAGAAATAATATTTGGACTTTAAAACTTGTGTTAATGCATTTTCAATCAAAATGTTTGCTTACTATTTGATTTGGTATACATTTCATGCTGCTTTGAAATAGAATTTGTCATGTTTGGTAGAATACCCTGATTCAATATTATGAAAGGTCATATTCATAAATTTCCTAATGTTAGTAAAAGCTAAAGTTAAAAAAATTATCTTAGCCAAACCTTTATAGAGAAAGTTTGAAATGGATTTCCAATTAATACTTGAAAGGTCAGACAACACAGATGACTTTTTGCTGTCAGGTTAAACATGACAGAAAAATAGAAGGAAAGAATCTTTTAAAATAGCTTAAATATATCATTTCAATTTAGTGCTTTATTTCTTGTAACAAACTAAAGTTATATTCTGAAAAGGTTAATAAATCTCATTTTAAGAACTTATATTTTTACCTGTGATCAAGTGAAATAAATAGATGGAAAGGTGGTGTTTTTAAAAAATCAGTAAAAAGTCACAAAATAGTTTCCTATGTGATCCTGTTGCATAGGAAATCTTAGAAAGTAAAGATAAATAAGCTAGTCAGGTAGATTTGGGAAGGCAGAGAGTTAATGTGACTGATACAAATCATCATGGCACACTAGAGACTTATAATCATGAGGCTAATTACTCTTCTGGCTGTTTCTAATCCCCTGATTTGTTTGATGAGAAGCACTGGTTGTGGAGTAATGTTTGGGGACAGAGACTTGTCTGTTCCAAAAGGCAGTTTATTTGAGCATGAAAAGTCCCTTGGAGCTTCTCAAATGGTTGAGAGAAATACTGAGTATCTATCACCTGTAAATATATGGATATGAATTGAATGGGAAAATGGAAGCTATAGATTCTGAAACAAGTTTATCCAAACTACAAAAGCTAATACTTAATTAAAATGGATTAGGATTTATCCAGGACTTTTCAAGGCAATATAACCAAACTAAGGAAGATCTTTATGAATAAATAAGGAATAGAGGTTAGGTGATTACATGTAAAAAGTAGGCAGCCATGAAAAAAATCAGTGAATTTCCAAGTCAAAGTAAAGCAATCATGTAGTTGAAAAATGCATGAATGAATAGATAGCAGGATCAAGGCCTTCCTAGATATTTTGAGGACCAAGATCTGAGTTCATCAAGAGATTTATAAATTGCATTTCAGTGAAATGCTACAAGATGTTACCAATAGCTGCCATGTGTAAGTCCCTCCTAGGTTTAAAGAAGCAACGGCTTTAAGAAAAATACCTCTTGGAAAAATGTTAGGTATCAAAGGGAAGACCAAAAATATGACTTATTTTATATCCACAAAGACAAACCATATCTAATTTTAGTTTTTGTATCAATATCTGTCTGTGAAAGAAAAGGATTACATATTGTTACCATTTTGCTTTCTTAAAATTTTACATTTTTAGAAATTTAATATGTTGTTTTACTTATGATACATTAAATGATAAATTAAGTAATAATCATTGTCAATACTCTAGGAAATATCTTTTTCATTGATTTTTTACAAGCAACCAAAAAAGAAAGATTTTCACAAGTTAATGATTCAGTAAGCAGTAGGGTGTTTGTTACCTCTTCCTGCAGTGAATTCAGGGACTTAGAGCCAATATATATACATAGAATAAAGTATTTTCTTGTGTGTGATAAATACGCACATTTTGGAATTTCTAAGGATTATTTATATTAAAATGCAAAGAGTTTGCAACAGATAAATCTTTATATGTGCAGTAGAAAACATTTTTTAGTAAATTCTGACTGATAAAACATAACAGGGATGTTAGTACTCTTAAAAATCTGACAGCTTTTTACCTCTTTTTTCCATCTCTAATATGAGGGCAGGGTATATCTTGCTTTCTGATGCAGTTCGCAGAGTACCATTTGTCTTGGTAATTGACCAGGAAGACTTACCTTTTGAAAAAAATCAGTGAACCATAGTAAAATAAATTTAGAAGAGTAAAGCTATTCATAAATTATTGTTTTATATAAGTTGGTTAATTTCTAATATAACTTTGACTTATGTTTCATTCAAAATCTTACCCCAGGTATGATTATTTTGAATATTAAATTTGTTTCAATGAATTTGCTCTAAGAATATGACTCATTATTTTAGCAGAAAATATTAGTTGCATTTA
>SJYC01098010.1:0-13552 GCA_006408675.1 Madoqua kirkii
TTATGCAAATATATTGGTTTTTATTATTTTTTTTATAGCATAAGGTTCATTTTCTAGAGTGCTTATTGCTTTGACTCATGACTCCTCTGGATATTCCATCTGTACCACTTTTCTTTCAAAATTTTGTGTAATTCTGAATATGTGAAATTGTTATGTGGATCACAGTTTATGAGAATATTTAGCTAGCAAAATTACTATCTATTTAATTCAGAACTATATAAAATTTTGTTCAGAATAAGTATGAAATGTAAGATACAGTATTATACATGATTTCCTGCATCTATGATAGGAAGAAAGTTGGTAGAAATTTTCTTAAAGGAGAGGAAATCCTTTTTTATACTAAAGATCTAAGAAGATGTGATTAAGAATATTATTAGAATATTTTTGTTTGTAGTGAATGTTTCTTCCTTTATTACTAGTGCCAAATAAAATATGAACAATTTAATGTCAAATTTGTCATAACACAATTTTTATGAGTGAAAAGTTCATCCAGAATTAGCCCTGTCACTTCATGTAAGTGAGTCACATGAACTATTATGTTAAAATAGTGGATGTCTTTGGGAAAAAAGTCACATTCGCTTTCCAAATGCACATGCTGAACTGTTTTATTTCCTTGATTGTTGCTTTAATAATTGCAGCATAGCACATTATACAAATTTAGGTAATTGAAGGAAATACCAGTGCAACTTTTAAAATTCAGTTTTTCCCAAAAATGCTTTAAAAAATTGGTTAAAGCTTTAAAAAAAAAATCATTCTGCCTGTCACATATACCAGGAGAGAAAATTGCAGTTCTTAGAATTTCTGTTGAAAATTTGTGCATGATAAAATAGTCATGGAATATTGGAGCTTAAACACAAGTTTAAGATCATTCAAACTCTGCTTGATGATCAACAGACTTTCTTCCTGTTTTCTATAAACAAGAGAATATCCTCATCAGGTGCTTCTTCTTGTTTCATTTTGGTACTGCAACTGAAAAAGCATGCCTTAGACCTACCACAAGGTGCTGCATGGAGTAAAACTCTCATAGAGTCTGGACTACCCTGAAAAGGACTAAAACTGAGGCAGGAGGTAGATGTCCCCTGCTCCCCAGGATACAGCAATTGGCGATTCAGTCCCGATAGACCCAAACTCCAAGACAAGAATAGCAGGACAACTAAGGGAGGATGCTGGGTGTGCCCAGACCACATACTTCTTTTCTCACAGTCAGCGGACCTCCCTGACCACACATGCACAGAAAAGGCACCTTGCAGCCCAAAGATGGAGCAATGTTAAGGGGTGTTCTACCCAGAGACTTCTTTGGTAGGATCCGTCTTGGCTAAGAGAACATGTGCCTACATGGAAGGATCCTGAGATACTAACTATGGACTGTGAACTAGGCAAATCAAAATGACTGGCCAAAGAAAACCCAGAAGAAATACTCCATGAAATGGATTCAAACTACCACAAAACTATAAAATATTTCAAAGTGTTCTAATACAATTTCTTCAACAAGTGAAAAGTTTTTCCTTTTAATTCATATTGGGAAATCCCCTGGTAGTTATACATAATTTACCTCCTGCAGTGAAGGCAAATGAGAATAATATTAAGGACACACGTATTTACTAGTAACCAGGCACTAAATAAAATAAAATAAAATAAAAACAGCAAAATATATTTTTAAAAATTAATCAATAGATATATCAAATAGTGTCAGGAGACCAGAAGAAAGAGCTCCCTACAAACAAAGCAGAGCCAAACAGGAATAAGAGAGGCTCTTCTTTCCTGACAGGGAGCTATGGACTATATAGTCCATGGAATTCTGCAGACCAGAATACTAGGGTGGGTATCCTTTCCCTTCTTCAGAGAATCTTCTCAATCCAGGAAAAACACAGGTCTCCTGCATTGTGGTGAACTCTTTACCAACTGAGCCTCAAGAGAAGCCCAAGAATATTGGGGTGGGTAGCCTATCCCTTCTCCAGTGGATATTCCCTATCCAGGAATCAAATCGGGTCTCCTGCATGGCACATGTCAGGCAGACTCTTTACCAACTGAGCTATCAGGGAAGCCCTTGACAGGGACAGAACCAGTGAAAAACTGTGGATTTGTTTCTTTGTTTTTTACTCTAGCCGCCCCCAACCCCCCTTTTCCTCTCTATAAAAAAAGTTCTTCCCTTGCAGCACAGGGATTTGCATGTGACTCACCATGGTGGCATTGGAGAAGGAAATGGCAACCCATTCCAATATTCTAGCCTGGAGAATTCCAGGGACGGCAGAGCCTGATGGGCTGCTGTCTATGGGGTTGGCAGCACCATGGTGGCAGACCCAGAATTGCAGTTCTCTGTTGATCCAAATAAACCCATGTGTGCTGAGAAATATCTGGCAGTCTTCTTGTATTAGGTCAACAGATTTTTTCTACAGCTCAGGTAAGTATCACTCTGCCCTTAGACACTACAGCTAGCAAGCTGCGGCTGCTGCTGCTGCTGCTAAGTCACTTCAGTCATGTCTGACTCTGTGCGACCCCATAGACGGCAGCCCACCAGGCTCCCCCATCACTGAGATTCTCCAGGCAAGAACACTGGAGTGGATTGCCATTGCCTTCTTCGAGCAAGCTGCAAGAAAGGTTAATTCCAATGCAAATGAGAAAAGATTCTGTTGGCAGGACCAGTCATACTTCTTGGCTAGTAGACAGGAAATAGATTTTCCACTGAAAACAGGGGGCCAACAGAACAATAAATCTCAAAACTATACTGAAATTATTAGTCTGACTTATTTGTTATACAATTTGATGCAACGAGAGTAGGATAATATGTGTGTGTGTGTATACACACATATACACATGGACATATATATATATATACATTTAAAAACATATCATACTTAAATTCATATTTATACATTCATTCTTAGCATATTTCACTGAATGTTGAAAATGTAAAGCAACTTTCATTGGAACCTTGATTCCTGATTAGAGTATTTCAAATGTTAACTAATCTCTGCTAGTGGGTAAATTAAAGATAATTTGCATATTCATATGTATTTTGCATATACCATACTTTTCATATACTGTACTATTTATACTGAAGTATTTTAGAAACAAAATACCATAGAGTCAGTTAAAAAAAGAAAGACGTGGTGAAGTTCATTCATTTATTTTTTATTCAACAAACATGCCAGGAAATATTCTAAACTTTAAGGATATCAATAAAACAATGAAAACTTTGATTGCTACTGGAGAGAGATGCAGTAGAATGGGATAAAAGAGAAGGAAAGATGTCTTTTAGTAAAGGAATCAAAGAAGTCTTAGTGAAAATAGAACATTTAACTATAATAAAGAGAAGAGCTGATAAAGTCAAATAGATTTACAAAAGCCTTCTTGCTCAAATTTCAATTTTACAAATAAGTTACCTTCTGGGTTCTTCTTTTTCTTAAATTAGAACATGCTTTGGGTGCAATTTCATCGGTAGCCCACAATCCCATAATTGATGCCCACTATTATTATATTTTTAGTTTATGCATAATTTGGGATATTGATCAGTAATAGCTCTTGAACTTCTCTTCAGGAATTACAACTAAGCTGTCTTGCTATAGAGGTTTTTTTCAAAATGCTCTCTTGACCCAGGTTTTAGGCACTGGCTAAATACTGGTAAATTCTATTTCTTGAAGAGTGGATTACATATACACCTCAACCACTTCTTTCAGGCTCTGGGTATCTCCAGAGGAGGTACCAGATGATGGAGAAGCTCCCTCTGCCCTGGAGCTTGAAATCATTCAAACTACTAAATTCAAATTTAAAAACCTCTAGGTTGTGCTAGTGGTAAATGCAAGAGACATAAGAGATGCAGATTCGATCCCTGCTGTCGGGAAGATCCCCTGGGGAGGAAATAACAACCCACTCTAGAATTCTTGCTGAGAGAATCCCATGGACAGAGGAGCCTGGCAAGCTACCGTCGGTAGGGTCACAGAATCAGATACAACTGAAGCAATTTAGCATGCAGTATGCTTGCTGGAGCCTGGCAAACCTAGCTGACCCCATTCTCTTGGGGTTCCATTGCTGCAGTTCCAGCCGTATCACTCTTCATGGTCCTGCCTGGCCACCTTATCACATTTGGAGCTGAAAGTAACAAAGTTATGCCTTTTCTTGATCCAAGTGTGGGGCTGTAGTTTACCATCTAAATAATCTCTAAATCTTATAAAACAGTTAGCACTGCGAGCAGAATAGTCAACTATTGGATAGCTTTGTGGGCTTATTAGTTAGTTCCAAACCACCACAAGAGTGACTTGAGACTTGCTCGCTACTGTGTCTGCCAGTGGCTACCGCTTTTCTCTCTACCTAAATTTTCTTTTTTTTTTCTTTCTTTTATTTTATTTATTTATTTTTAAATACTTTATTCTACTTCACAATACTGTATTGGTTTTGCCATACATTGACATGAATCAGTAAGTGTGGGAATATTCAGAGCAAACAGTGCTAACTGGCTACACCCCGGGGCCAGTTGCTAGCTCAAGTGGGGGTTTGGTGCAATAGAAGTGATGGGTCACTCGAGCCATTTCCTGGGTGGGACCTTCCTGTGTACTTCCTGTCGCAGCCTGCACTTGCTAGAGGCTTACGTCAGGGGCTGTCACTTCTTCAGCAGTGTTATTTCGTTATTCTGGGTAGAACACTTGTGTGTCTGTTTCAGGCCTCCCCTTTGCAGAGGAAGCCGTTGTTTGGGCTCCTCCAGGTTAAAGAAATCCCACTGTGGTCTTGTCCATATTGCTCAGGTAGGGATAGCAGCCTTCTTCACTGTTGCATACTCAGCCACTGTCACCAGGGATTTTCACATTCTCAGACACTTAGAGGTATTGTGTTATAACCTCGGATTCCAGCAGTAGCCCACTGTTTAATTCTGAGAGTGTAAGGGGACAAATAGCTCATCTTCACACCTGCCTCTTAAGATCTCTTGCTGAAGTTACATAGTTGTTTAAATAATAAAGATCCTCCTTGCCATTGTGTGTGGGCCTCAGTATCACCCTCCATCGCCAAGCGAAGGGACTGATACTGTGGACAAGAGGGCTTACTGCACCACCCCAGACAGAATCCGCTATACAGCTCTCAAAGTGCAATTCCAACCCTGAGAGGTTGGCTAAGAAGTCTTGAAAGAAAATGACTGCCAATGAACTAATTCCTGCCATCTGGCAGCTTGCATTTGTAAGTAAGCTGACTTTTCTTTCCCTGTTAGTAGTCGAGGTGTTAATGGAAGGAGAGAGTACATAGCAGATATAGTGGAGCATAGTAATAAATCAAGGTACTTGAGTCCAAAATTTCTAAATGTTTCACCATGCACTTCCCACCTAAGTAAAACATTTATTTATGTTTCAGAAACTCTTTTACACTGATGCAAATGTTCAGAGTTTGCTTAGCTAATTTCATATTTTAAATTGCCCAAAGGTAGAAGCCAAGATAGAGAACATCTAATCAGTATCTAAGTGGTAGGGTAGATTGCTAAATCCAGTGGTTATCAAATAAAACTTCAAATCTTCACAGAGATTATGATTTGAGACATCTGTGTTTATGAGACTCGAAAGATTGGTGAGACTAAATTTATTAAAAGCCTAATAAGAATTTGGCAGTTGTATGGTCATTGAAATGCAGCACGTATGAAACCATTAAGAAAATTCTCAAGAACACACACACAAATCACTGGAATCCCAAAGTAAGCTAGTGACGATTTGTTTTTTCAAGAACTAGTACTCTTCTCAGTGTACATTGCAAATATCATTTTGGATGTTAAAAACAAAGGTTATCTCAGTAAGATTAGAAATCACAGAAAGGGAGGGCTCTGGTGATGAGTCTGTGTCTACATTTTCTAGTTTCTGTTTCCCAAATCAGTGTTGTATCTGCTTGCAATCTCCACCATTGTACATGTTGAGTATTTTATTTCTAAAACTCTGTGCTTTAAACCTACCTCTTAACCATTGATCTCTGACTAATGCCTATACCAGATCTACGTTAGCAAGTTGCACATTCTTCAGTTGACTTCTGTTCCTTCTTAATCCTTCTTTTGGCACCAATTCCTGATTTTCTTCTGGAAATCCCTTCCTCCTGCCTTTTGAGTCTATATGCTTTATATGGATTTCCTCTTGAAAACAGATATCCTGTAAGAGAATAATGGCTTAGAATAAGTACCCATTTGGTTCATTTGACCAGAGACCATTCCGATTCACACCTGTCATACTTGTTGAATTATTCTTATTCTATTGCACTCTATGGCATTCTTTGTTGTTATTCAGTCACTCAGTCATGTCCAACTCTATGATCTCATAGATCATAGCATGCCAGCCTTCCCTGAGTTTGCTCAAGCTCATGTCCATTGAGTTGGTGATGCCATCCAACCATCTCATTCTCTGTCCCTCCTTCTCCTGTCCTCAGTCTTTCCTAGCTTCTGGTCTTTTCCAATAAGTCAATGCTTTGCATCAGGTGACCAGAATATTGGAGCTTCAGCTTCAGCATCAATCAATCCAATGAATATTCAGGGTTGATTTCCTTTAGGATTGACTGGTATCATCTCCTTGCTGCCCAAGGGACTCTCAAGAGTATTCTCTAGTTTGAAAGCATCAATTCTTTGGCTTTCAGCCTTCATTCTGGTCCAACTCTCACATCTGTATGTGACTACTGAAAAAAACCATAGCTTTGACTAGACAGACCTTTGTCAGCAAAGTAATGTCTTTGCTTTTTAATATGCTCTCTAGGTTTATGATAGTCTTTCTTTCAAGGAGCAAGTGTCTTTTAATTTAATGGCTGCAGCCACCATCCACAGTGATATTGGAGCCCAAGAAAATAAAGTAATTGTTTCTATTTTTTCCCGTTTTTTTGCCATGAAGTGATGGGACCAGATGCCATAATAATTTGTTGAATGTTGAATTTTAAGCCAACTTTTTCACTTTCACCTTCATTAAAAGACTCTTTGGTTCCTCTTTGCTTTCTGTCATAAGTGTGGTATCATCTGCATATCTGAGGTTACTGATATATCTCCAGCTTGTGCTTCAAGCAGGCTGGCATTTCACATGATGTACTCTGCACATAAGTTAAATAAGCAGGGTTTTGTTAAATAAGCTAAATAAGCAAGCATCTTTATTTGAATAATATATACCCAACATAATCTGGAAGTATTTTCCTTCCTCCTTGTCACAGCAATTATTTCAGCCATATTTAAAACCACTGAAATAGATGTTTGCTGAGAATGTCAGAAGAGAAGCAAGACTTGAAACTTAGAGGGTTTAATAGACACAAGCAGAGAAGAGTCCAGGTCATCAAATCCATTAGCTGCATTAGAAAACAGCAAACACTTTGGAAAGCAAGGCCAGAAAAGCTCAATCCTTGTGATAAATTTTATCTTTGATGTCCAGGTACCCTTATTTTATATCTGTGTTTTTTCCGTATTTTGGAGTCAACACATTTTTTTTTTCCTCTCAGCTTTCTCAGTTCAGTTCAGTCGCTCAGTCGTGTCCGACTCTTTGCGACCCCATAAATCGCAGCACGCCAGGCCTCCCTGTCCATCACCATCTCTTGGAGTTCACTCAGACTCACGTCCATCGAGTCCGTGATGCCATCCAGCCATCTCATCCTCGGTCGTCCCCTTCTCCTCCTGCCCCCAATCCCTCCCAGCATCAGAGTCTTTTCCAATCAGTCACCTCTTCGCATGAGGTGGCCAAACTACTGGAGTTTCAGCTTTAGCATCATTCCTTCCAAAGAAATCCCAGGGTTGATCTCCTTCAGAATGGACTGATTGGCTCTTCTTGCAGTCATCCTTTTTTTGTTGTTGTTGTTACTTGACGCAGACATAGTCTTCATTGGTACAGGCGAAATTTTTATAACTTAGCATCTGTACTCCCATTTGCTGAAATGCAAAATAATCACAAGACATTTTATCCATGTGTAGACATGCCTTATTACTGTTGTTTGGCTGCTATTTCATTCCAGTGTTCTATTTGGCTCTTTCTAAATAAATCATATCCAAACATCACTTAAATAAAAAATAAAAACAATCAAAAGCAAATTTAGCTTCTTGTTCTTTTCTTAACTTTTGCTATAGTCCTAAGAATCTTTCATTGTTTAAAGTTGTATGAAACTATTAAAGTACCTGATTGTTCATTTAATATGCCAGTGAATAAAAATACTATTAGTTTTACTGCAAAGTAAATATTTTAACTTATAGACCAATCATTAAGCAGCAGACAACTATTGTTTATCATGCAAACAAATGTAAAGATTAAAAGAATTACCAATAAGCAATAACTGAATCAAAACAGTGAGAATCAACAGAGGTAAAAATTTTCCTTCGTTTATTTTATGTAAGATTTAATTGGAAAAGTATCAATAAAAGTCTATAGCTTATATGTGAAAAGACATTGAATTGCAAGTTTGATTTTGTCAAACAATAGTGTGATTTTTTTTTCTTTTTTAATATTGCAAAACTAGCATTTAAAAAGGTTATGCTGCACAGGGGAAAAGAAAACTTTGATTCATGTACAAAAGATATTGAAAGCCAGATGTTTGTCTCAATATATATTGGAATTTCTAGTAATTTATACAGGACTGCCAGTATCCAATGTAAAATATGGTAGGATGTCAGTCAGAGGAGAGATAACAATCATTTACTCTACTTGGTAGAGAATTCAACTAGTTTAAGGTCCTTTTCATCTTTCAGTTTATACAGTGCCCCAAGGTGTGAGTTAAATCCTGATTGCAGTTAATTTATATAATCACTAGAAGCAGCACTCTGAAGTTCCATACTGATAGGTTATCATGCTATTCCCCAGAATAAATAGGCTTGATTCTATGGACTTGCATGTACATGATTTTAAACTGCCATTCTGTTAGTAACAATTGTAACAGATATATGTATTAGTCATATAGGCTTCCCTCATAGCTCAGTTGTTAAAGAATCCGCCTGCAATGCAGGAGACCTCAGTTTGATTCCTGGGTCAGGAAGATCTGCTGGAGAAGGGATAGATTTCCCATTCCAGTATTCTTGGATTTCCCTTGTGGCTCAGCTGATAAAGAATCCACCTGCAATGTAAAAGGCCTGGGTTTGATCCCTGGGTTGGGAAGATCCCCTGGAGGGGCAAAGGCTACCCACTCCAGTATTCTGGCCTGGAAAATTCCAGGGACTGTATAGTCCATGGAGTCACAAAGAGTCAAACATGACTGAGCGAATAATCTATGTTAGACATATAGATTTAGTAAATATATTGGTATTAATGTTAAAGCAGCAATTAGTAAATTTCTGAGAAATTATATTAGTATTATAATTGAAAATATTGGAAATGGAATTGGAGTTTTAATATGTGAATATGAATAGACATGTTTCAAACATAAATTGTCAGAATTCAATACTGACAGGGAAAATTAATGTTAAGAATGCACAGATTCTCAACATACTCTGAGATAAAGATTCCTAGTTGAAATAAAATGTAAAAGAGGTCAATTTTTGATGTTTCATATAAAACTGAAGCGTCTTAGACCACAGATTTTATAGAAGCAGATCTTAACAAAGTCTGCATCAACTAGTGAAGTGCTTGACTCTGGTTGGGTGAACAGTGCACTTTTTTTTACTATATTAATGAGCTAATATTGCCCTTTGAATTTCATTTAAAATATATGAGTGCAATATCAAAGAATCATCCATCAATCTAGAATTGAGCTTAATACAGGTCAGTTACATTAGGTGAATTATTTGCATTAACTCATAGAACTAAATACTGAGTGGATTCCCACATGGAGTTCTGGGTTAATGCATATGTATTTCTGACCCTCAACATCAACTCATATTTTAAACTTTTTTGATTATGACTTCTTATTAATAAAGTACCTCATTCATTTTGTGCTAGTTTAATTTAGTTTTTTATCTCTTGATTTACAGGGTATATTTTGAGTTCTCCCAACAGAGAGAGAACTGTCATTACGCTGTTATTACGCATGTATTCTGTCATTACGCTGTTAATACTTCATGGGAATCTTTTCAAAAAGACCATTTCTCTACTAGAGAAAAATTCACCAATGCACAGGACATTGCAATTTCCATTCTTACAGCACAAGATAGTATCACTGTTCTAAGAAGAGTCATTAAAGTTTTCTTAACAAATTGCCTTAGTTTCCTTTCCTACACAACTACAATATTAGTTTTTATTATGTATTTATATCAACCTTCAATATAAAGCCTTAGAAGTGATCATTTTCAGCTGTTATAAAAATAACATAAAATGATTATTTTGGATATAATCTTATTTTTTTTTACTTTTTTCCTAGTCAAGAATAATGGGATATTGCTTATATGTGATGTTTTTAAAAAAATTAAAATAAACATGTTAAAAAAGCAAACACACTTATAGACTTAAAGAATAAACTTATGTTACTGGGAGGAAGGGTGGGTGGGAGGATAGATTAAAATTTGGGGATTGACATGTACATATTGCCATATTTAAAATAGATAATGATAATAATAAATAGATAACCAATAAGTACCTGCTATGTAGCACAGGTAATTCTACTGAATGCTTAACAGATACATGTATAACTCAATCACATT
Organism: Madoqua kirkii; assembly: GCA_006408675.1. NCBI lineage: Eukaryota > Metazoa > Chordata > Mammalia > Artiodactyla > Bovidae > Madoqua > Madoqua kirkii. The sequence continues at coordinate 10,547 of SJYC01098010.1, forward strand.
GCTGCACTCCTGAAATTAAAAAAGCATTGTTAAACAATTATTCTTCAATATAAAAAAAAGTAAAACAATATACCTTCTGCAGATTGAAATATAGCAATTTTGGAAATGCATTAATGGGCTTGAGTTTCAGAAAGTGACACAGAATGTATTTCAGTAATTAATCCTAGATAAGGAAAATTTCCTGGTGACTCAGATATTAAAGAACCCACCTACAACACAGGACACCAGGGTTCGATCCCTGGGTCAGGAAGATCCCTTGGAGAAGGGAACGGCTACCTACTCCAATATTCTTGCCTGGAAAATCCCATGCACAGAGAAGCCTGGCAGGTTACAGTCCATGGATTTGCAAAGAGTCAGACACGACTGAGTGATGAACTTGCGAACTTGAGAAGGAAAGTTTCAGTGGCAGAAAATCTTTTAAGAGATGAAACTATCTCAAGTATCAAATAATTTTGCTAAAGAACCATCACATGGTCTTATGAGAATTCTCTGGTCCCTGTTCACTCAAGATGCTGTCTGTCAACTGAGGACTTCATGGCCATATCTCTGCCACCTAGATGAGAAATTTCCAATAGCTTAAAGTTTATCCCTTAATTTATAAATTAGAAAAATAAAACAAAGATTGTTGTCCCTAGATAGAATATTCATTTAAATTGGAACTGAATTAAATCTGACAATTCAAAGGGTAAAAAGCAATCTTGAAACTAAAACAGAAAACCATTCAGTTTTATTTCTGTAGCGGTATTAAGAAATGAGAACATGGATCTAGAAGATATTAGGCTTTCCTACCACTAATACTTTTCTTTATCAAAAGTATTTAAAATTGTAGAAAAATTGGAAGCAGAAATCATGAGGATAGTCTAGCCTTCATGTATAAGGTCAGTTCAGTTCAGTTGCTCAGTCATGTCTGACTCTTTGGGACCCTATGGACTGCAGCACGCCAAGCCTCCTTGTCCATCACCAGCCCCAGAGCTTGCTCAAACTCATATCCATAGAGTCAATGATACCATCCAACCATCTCATCCTCTGTTGTCCCCTTCTCCTCCTGCCTTCAATTTTTCCCAGTGTCAGGGTCTTTTCTAATGAGTCAGTTCTTTGCATCAGATGTTCAAAGTATTGGAACTTCAGCATCAGTCCTTCTGATGAATATTCAGAGTTGATTTCCTTTAGTATTGACTAGTTTGATCTCCTTACATGTATAAGGTGACTTCTCCAAAAATCTGAACATGTTAAAAACAAATAATGTGATTAGAGCCATGGAAGAAATATTATGTTACACCATATTCTATGTATCAATTATGTCTGTGACTAAAATTATTTACTACTGCTGTTCCTATTAAGTCGCTTCAGTCATGTCCAACTCTGTGCAACCCCATAGACAGCAGCCCACCAGGCTCCTCTGTCTCTGGGATTATTCAGGCAAGAATACTGGAGTGGGTTGTCATTTCATTCTCCAGTCCATGCATGCATGCTAAGTCGCTTCAGTCATGTCCAACTCTGTGCAACCCTATGGACAGCAGCCCACCAGGCTCCTCTGTCCACAGGATTCTCTAGGCAAGAATACTGGAGTGGGTTGCCATTTCCTTCTCCAAAATTATTTACTAAAATCTTACCAAATATAGGATATCCCTGGTGGTCCAGTAGTTAAGATTTCACCTTCCAATGCAGAGAATGATGATATGATCCCTGGGCATCAAGTTAAGATTCCATGTGCCTCATGGTGAAAAACCAAATCATAAAACAGAAGCAATATTGTAACAAATTCAGGCTTCCCTGGTGGTTCAGAGGTTAAAGCATCTACCTGCAATGCGAGAGACCTGGGTTCGATGCCTGGGTGGAGACGATCCCCTGGAGAAGGAAATGGCAACCCACTCCAGTATTCTTGCCTGGAGAATCCCATGGACGGAGGAGCCTGGTGGGCTACAGTCCTTGGGGTTGCAAAGAGTTGGAAACGACTGAGTGACTGAGCGACTTCACTTTCACAGTGAAAAACAAAATCATAAAACAAAAGCAATATTGTAACAAATTCAGTAAAGACTTTAAAAATGGTCCACATTAAAAAAAAAATAATAATAAATCTTACCAGATAAAATCTTCACAAAATTGACTAGAAAGATTTTAACTCCAGTGTAATGCATGTGCTGTGCTCAGCTGTGGTGAGTCGCTTCAGTCATGTCCAGCTCTTTGCGACCCTGTGGACTATATAGCCTGCTAGGCTCCTCTGTCCCTGGGGATTCTCCAAGGCAGAATACTAGAGTGGGTTGCCAGGCCCTCCTCCAGGGGATCTTCCCAACCCAGGGATCAAACCCACCTCTCTTGCATTGCAGGTGGATTCTTTACAGACTGAACTACCAGGAAAGCCCCAGTGTAATGCCTAAACTATACTATATGTTCAATTTTATTTTGCCTATTACTTTAAAAACTGGGGAAAAAAGAGGAAAAGAAAGTTAAGAGAATAAATAGCATCTCAGAATTGGCCTAGGTGTGTACTTCTAGTCACTTTTTCTCCCAGAGATTACTAGAATTTTGTTTTCTAATGTCATATATTTATTTTGTTTTGTATTTAAACTTTATAAAAGTGATATTATACAGTATATACTATTTTACACCTAGTTTATTTTACTTGTAATATTTGTGAGATTCATCCACAATTTTGCCTGTAGTGCTCGTTTTATTCCTTGTCATTGTTGACTAGTATTCCATTGGATGAACATGCCAGAATTTATTTATCCCTTCTATTGTTGATAAATGGATTAATTTTTAGTTTTTGGTTATTGCAAATAACATGGGTATACACATATATGTGCATTTCTTTAAGGAAATATGTTTACCTTTTTGGTAGGAATAAATTTAGGAGTGGAATAGTAGTATATATAGTAGTAGTATATCCAGCACCAATTGATGTAGCATAAAAAACTGTTCTCCATTCATAAGTGCCAGTGGCAGAAAATGAGAATTCTACTTGCTGCACATCCTCACTAACATTTGATATCATTTGTCTTTTAG
>SJYC01098012.1:0-28293 GCA_006408675.1 Madoqua kirkii
CACAATAAAGACAATATTGGTTAATAGAATTAATTTGTTATTTTCTACTGTATCAAAGCCAAAAATGCTGCATATTCATTCAGTTTAATAATAGGCAATATGTCATACCATTTAGAGAACCATGTGATTGACAGAAAGCAAAATCTTGTTTTTCATGTCTATCCAAATTAGTGCTTTGTTTTGTTAAAAGAATATATTGAACCCATTAAGATCCATTGCAATGACTATATAACATATTTATTCATTTCATTAATTTGTTCATTTGAACTAGACAAATTTATTCAACAGCATGAAAGACCTGGAGAGTGGTTATTTAGAAAGGTTGTTTTTATGTAAAAAGTTTCAACACAATTGAATGCCAAGAAATCAATGAGGAGACTATTGCCAGACTGAGTTAGAGAAAGAAAGGAAAGAAGAAAGGACGCAGACATATTAAAAAGAAGTAGTAATATACTTCGGTAATCCAGTGGATATGGGAATATGGAAATGTGAGAATAAATGTATAGTCTCAAGTATAGTTTCAATAAAAATGCCAAATCATCACTCAGTTATTTGTAGTCTTCCCCTATCAAACCTAAAATTTTTTTATTTCTTCAGCTTTCCTCAATTCCTCCTCTTTTCGTTCTCTTGTAATTTGCAATTTGAGCTAGTCAGTCTGTAGAAGAGAAAACTCATTTTAACAGTTTTAAGCAGAAAATAAAATTATGGAAAGGAAACTCAGAGATTTGGACATCACACTTCAAAAATGCACCCTGAAAGTCCCTGGAAGCTCCCCTCTGCCTCAACCACCTGACAGAGGCGCTGCTGTTAGCAGTCTCTTGAACTTCTTCCACTGCTGCTATTAAAAACCAAAGCTTCCATTACCACCCCCTGGAGAAGGAAATGGCAACCCACTCCAGTAGTCTTGCCTGGAGAATCCCATAGACAGAGGGGCCTGGAAGACTACAGTCCATGGGGTCGCAAGAGTTGAACAGGACTTAGCAACTAAACCTCCTCCTCCTCCTCCGATGCCATACACCCAGATCCCTTGCTGTTGCCATGCCTTCGTGTTTGATACAGATGATTAGTTATTTGGAATTATAAATTCTGACTTCTGTTTTCTGAATCCAATGTGGTAAATACGTTTTTTTCATAGCAGTTACTCAAAACTCTGCTAGCAACCCCAAAGTTTGGAAATAATCCATTTCTGTACTTAATTCTATTCACATTTCATCAGTCACTACTTACTCTTTTTCCAAGTGTTTTCTACTTTTTATTCTAAATTGTGAAATTACATGCTGTGCTGTGCTAGGTTGCCTCAGTTGTGTCCGATTCTTTGCAACCCCATGAACTGTAGCCCACTAGGTTCCTCTGTCTATGGGATTCTCCAGGCAAGACTACTGGAGTGGGTTGCCATGCCTTCCTCCAGGGTATCTTCCTGAGCTGGGGATCGAACCTACATCTTTTATGTCACCTGCATTGGCAGGTGAATTCTTTACCACTAGTGCCACCTTGGGAACCTGCTGATATTGATAATCAACTAAGAAAACCAATTGGCATGAATAGATATGATGATAAAAATATATGAATTAACCTGTACTTATTGCTAAAAATATTTCATATACATTCTAAGTTAAATTTCTAGGTATGAATACAGATGAAATTTTGATACTGACTCTGTGCTTATTGAACATGGACTATATGTATTCATTTTCAACTTTTGACAAGGCTGGTTCCTTTTGTTGTTGTGCATGTCTTTGGGAAGAACGAGATAGCTGATCTTAAGTATTGAAGGTAAGGAAGTTGGTTTCTATTCATTTTACAGTTTTCCTATAGAACCTGTATAAGTTTACTAGAGTTGCCATAATAGTGGTTAGTGGTTGAAATCAACAGAAATTTATTTTCCCACAGTTCTCAATGTGAATTTAAAATCATGATGTCAGCAAGGCAGCACTATGCCTGGAAGCTCCAGTGGAGATAACTCCCTTTCCTTTCCCAGTTTCAGGGGCTGTCAACCTTTCTTGATTTGCCTGGCTCATTGACATCATCCCAAGCTTTGCCTTATCTTAATGTTACCTTTTCCTCTGGATGTTTCATCTACTCCTCTGTCTCTTATAAGAGAGTTTGTCATCGAATTTAACGACTATTGGGTCTAGGATGGTCTTATTCCAGGATATTTAATTAAATCTGCAAATACCCATTTTCCAAATAAAGATTTGCAGCTCACAGTTGCAAGGGGATTTGGACATGATGGCATCATGTTGCTGGGCACAATTTAAGCCAACAGAGTGCTATATGAGATAATTGAAAATACCATTGAATGACAAATTTTACTCTCATTCACTTGTTTATTATTGATCCCATCAGTCTCTTAGGAACCATGACAGAGCATCCTCCATGTATATATTAACCCTAAGAGAAGGCACTGGTGAAACAAAACTGAACAAGTAAAAATCTCCATCTCTAAAACCTCATACTATATTGTATATATACATATATAGTATTTTTTAAATGCAGAGTATTTACCTAGTAGAAATGAATAAATGTGCATCAATGGATATGGGAAGCAACATCAATTTTACATCTTAAAAGGTGGAGGGAGGTTATAGGAAAAAGTATGGGAGAAATATGACACTGAGTTGAGATTGAAGAGTGAGTAGAGAGCTACCTGGGATACTAACAGAAAAGCCATTACTCAGCTAAAGTTCACAAGTGAACATTTCTAAACGTTTTTGTCTATTTTCATCATTTTCGAATCTAGTATATTTGCACATAACAGTAATTATGCTACATTTAATGCACAGTAGATTGATTGTTTGGTTCCAATATAGCTGATTTATTTTTAATTAAGTAGAAGCCACTAAATCAATGAGTGCAGAAATATATCAGAACAATTCACAAAAAAGTAATTGGAAAAATTGACCCAATTATATTTAAACGTCAGTATGAATTTAAAACTTTATGATAGTATTAGAAAGATATGTATCTTAGACCACATGATATTATTGGTGTTATCACTTAAGAGACATTATTCACATTGGAAATAATTCTCCTGAGCTAGCCAAGATATTCAATTAGTGCAGGCAGGCCAACTCCCAAAATGTTACATAGCATTGCTTCTCTGGGAAGATTTTCTAAATCTCTAGTATATTATCCTTTGCTTAATGACACTGTGTCCTCTTAACAGTCAGAATTAAAATTCAAGCATAAAAAATGATTTTACATCAGTTACCTTATAGAACATCATTCTTTAGTAATGTATATATAGATCACATCATTTGTGATATTTTTGGTATTAGACTGATGCTATTGCTGGAAAGGCACACTTAAGGAATGTGGGCAGCCTCCAGAATCTCTCCTAGAAGGAAAGGAAGACAAGGGGAATTCAGTTCTGCAGACACCTCAATTTTAGCTCTGTTAAAACAATTTTAGGCCTTTTCATGTTGCACTTGTGGTAAAGAATCCACCTGCCAATGCAGGAGATGTAAGAACCACAGGTTCGATCCCTGGGTTGGGAAAATCCCCTGGAGGAGAGCATGGAAACCCACTCCATTATTCCGGTAAAATTCCATGGACAGAGGAGCCTGATGAGCTTCAGTCCATGGGGTCACAAAGAGTCATCATGACTTAGCTACTGGGCATATCTGAAACTGTTTGGGGGCTGCCTGAGCTCTTAAGAATCTATGCCTCCATGATAAACAAGTATGCTATACCTCTGAGTAGAGCTCTACAGTGAATTGTTTTTGCTAAAGCTAGTCACTAGCATCAGTGTAAAAATGTTTGTTCCTATTTTTCCATCTTACCATGGCATGACAATGAGAAATAATTCAGTTATGCTATTTTAAAAATAAAAATGATGAAAACTAAAGATTGTATTATACTATTGAGAGCAATATTCATATTTATGACTAGCAATTCCTATTCCTGTCAGCAAAAACATAACAATGACTAGTTTGAGAAAATGACCTATGTGCTTTGCACGTTATGAGTGAATTCAAAGTGTACCTGCCTGCTGCAAATGGTCATGATGTGATAATAATTAAATGTTAATTTAATAGCAGCATTCTTAATTGGAATAAGTAGAACATGGCATGCCATGAAAAGCGTTTGGACTATAGCAATAGTGAATGTTAAAATGTTATCCCTTTTCTCCATTGAAACAATCATTTAGTTTTACACTCTAGTCGCTAGGGGCTTGATGCTATAAGAGCTTTGCCCACTATAAATTGTATGAATCACACAAAATATCCCAGAACGTCATGCTGTGTGGCTGATGAGAATTGTATTGTTCTGCACTTTTCAAAAATAAATTTAACCCCAGCTATTTAACCAAAGAAAATAGCCAACAAACCCTTGTTATCAACTCTTATCACATGTATGATAGCTGATGCTATTATTCGTAAATTACCACTTGCTATAACATTTTAAAATTTTTATTTGACCTTGCTAAGACAAAGATATTTTCTGTTGAAATTAACAGGCTGCTCACAGCTGCACCTTTTATCTTACATTAAAAAGTACTTGACAACACATGGTTGTACTTTGAGCAAACCCATGTTTTTAAATAGCCTGTGTCCTGTGTGTTGATCTGGGGCAATGATAAAGTGGAGACTGAACACCCATTTGTTAGGACAATTTTCCATTCAGGAGTTTCTTGTAAAAAATAATTGGTTCTTTTTGTGTTCTCTGTCTCCAAATTTTTAGTATCAAGGATTCATTTTTCATCCTAATATTCTGAATTATTCCTCTTCATTATAAAGAAGTGGAACTGGTGCTGCTACATAAATTTTCTTTGCTGAGTCCAACATCTAATTAATTCCAGAAGAAAACCTCTTTCCATTAAGTAATGGTCTGTATGTGGCCAGCATATTTTTAGGCCTCCTTGCTGGAAGAAGGAAATGGTAGGGATAAGTTCCAAAGAATTACCACTGAATTCACAGGCATCCTAGGAGGCACAAGAGGTGAAAGATAGACACTGTCCCTTCTGTGGCTCCTACCTCAGATCAGTATTTATAGAAAGTCTTCAATATAGGAGAAAGCATCTTCTTGTAATTTATTAAGAAATGTGGAATCAAGGTATTATTTAGTGAGTTGCACAGTAAAAAAATGTTTTCTGAAAATAATTCCATTAGGCATTAATAATAATAATAGTAATAATAAAGGGTGTGAGGACTCAAATGATGCCTACTTCAACAGGAATTCCAAAATCAAGAAATGATAAATGGAACATGAAAAATAGAAAGGTATAAATGGCATATTTAATGTCACAATTCTGTAATTCTATAACTCTGTTCAGTATTATCCTCTGCATACACTGAGATTTTTTTTCCACATTTACTCAATTTATATAACTCATCTCAAGTAAAGACAGTATATTTATGTAACAGTTGTCAAAGCACTTTCACACGTTTCATTTTGTGACTGCCCTAGAGTATGATAGAAAAAAAATAATGGATAAGCAAACTTTTAATAGATAAAAATAAATACTCAAAAGTCAATATAATTTATTAAAAAATTTATAAATATGGTAGATAATTTGAGGGATTTTTTAAAAATACTTTTTTGAACCATTTTAGATTCGTACAAAGATCAAGTGAAAAATACAGAGGGAGGGGACTGTATTCAATATCTCTTAATAAACTATAATGGAAAAGGATCTGACAAAGAATATATATAACTGAAACACTTTTCGTACACCTGAAATTAACACAACATTTTAATCAGTGAAACTTCAATAAAAAATGAATGCAAACACAAAAATGACTTAATTTTCCCAAAATTGTACAGAGGATTCCAATATCTCTCCTGTTTCCCACCCCACGCTCCACTACTACGGACCTCTATGGCCAGAGTAGTCTATTTATTACAATTGATGAACTAAAATTGACACATCATTATAACAAAGTCCATAGTATATACCAGGGTTCACTCTTGATGACATCCAATCTGTAGACTGGACACATGCTGTTAGTTTTCTAACTCAAGACCTAATTTCTTACTCAAAGAGTAAATAATTCAGTTGTGCTTGGTTAACCAACTTTCTCACTTGCAACCTATTACACATGAAAGCTTATACCAATCTCAGATCCTGGGGTGGTCCTGAATTCTCATTATGTGCAAGGTAAAAGATGGAATCAAAAGCCCTTCATAAAGTAAATCTACACCACCCGTCTCATATCTGGTTGGCTCACAACATACTGTGCTACATCTATGTTGGATTAGCTACAATGTCTATAATGCTTAATTCAGATCATATATAATTCTCACCTAGAATTCTCCCTTTCATCTCATCATTCACTTGTCAAGGGTCTATTGATTCCTGTAAGATCCAGGGTAGGCATCAATTTCACCTGAGATATTCTCTGAATTCTTGAATCTGTAACATTCTTTATAACTGTATCAAGGCACTAAATACTGTATGCCATAATTGTTGTCTATGAGCCTATCTTCCTTACTAGACTATAGAATTTATAATCTACTTAGAGGAAAGTACTATGCTTTATTTCTCTATGTTCAGTATCTGAAATAGGCAATTAGATTCTGAAAAATTATTTTCAGATAAGTAAATAAGAAATAATAACCTTCTTTCTTAGCTACTAAAATTATTTTACATTAGTAACAACAATTGGAGAAGGAAATGGCAACCCACTCCCGTGTTCTTGCCTGAAGAATCCCAGGGATGGTGGAGCCCAATGGGCTGCCGTCTGTGGGGTCGCACAAAGTCGGACACAACTGAAGCGACTTAGCAGCAGCAGCAGTAACAACAATAGCTATCTAAATATAACCAATATGAAATGGAGAAGTCTCTTAGGCTGTCTCTGAAAAAGGCTTTATTGAAAAAGAAAAGATAAATCCACTAAGAAGAAAAGCCTTAAAAAGTAAAATCCTTTGATTTGCATCTTCTCATTTTTTTTTTCCATCTGTATGTCTTCTTTGAAGAAATGTTTCTTTAGGTCTTCTGTCCATTTTTTTATTTTTTTGTTAGTTTTTATTGAGATGCATGATCTGCTTGTATATTTTGGAGATTAGTCCTTTGTCAATTGCTTCATTTGCAGATATTATCTCCCTTTCCGAAGGCTGTTGCTTCATTTTTTTTTAATTTATGATTTCCTTTGTTTTTGTTTTTATTTTTATTACTCTAGTTGATGGATCAAAAAAATCTTACTGTGATATATGTCACAGAGTGTTCTACCTATATTTTCCTCTAAGTGTTTTGTAGTATCCAGACTTACATTTAGGCTTTTAATTCATTTTGAGTTTATTTTTATGGGCTTCCCTTTTGGCTCAGCTGGTAAAGCATCTGCCTGCAATGGGGGAGACCTGGTTCAATCCCTGGGTTGAGAAGATCCCCTGGAGAAGGAAAGAGCTACCCACTCCAGTATTCTGCCTGGAAAATTCCATGGACTATATAGTCCATGGGGTTGCAGAGAGCCGGACACAACTGAGAAATTTTCACTTTCACTTCGTGGTATTATGAGGTGTTTTAATTCTATCTGGGCTTCCCTTGTGGCTCAGCTGATAGAGTCTGCCTGCAATGTGAGAGACCTGGGTTTGAACCCTGGGTTGGGAAGGTCCCATGGAGAAGGGAAATGCTATCCACTCCAGTATTCAGGCCTGGAGAATTCCATGGACTGTATAGTCCATGGGGTCGCAAAGAGTCAGACACTACAGAATGACTTTCACTTTCACTTTAATTCCATTCTTTTACATGTAGCTGTCCAGTTTTCCCAGCACCAGTTATTAAAGAGATTGTCTTTATCCATCATAGATTCTTGCCTCCTTTGTCATAGATTAAGTAACCATAGGTGTGGGGTTTATCTCTCAACTTTCCATCCTATTCCATTGATGTATGTTTCAGTTTTTGTGCCAGTATCATACTGTTTTGATTACTGTAGCTTCGTAGTATAGTCTGCAGTCAGGGATTCCTCCATTTCTGTTCAATCACCTATCACCTCACACTGGTCAGAAGGACCATCATCAAAACATCTAAAAACAATAAGTGCTAGAGAGGGTGTGAATAAAGGAAACCCTCGTGTACTGTTCATGGGAATTTAAGTTGATAAAGCCACTATGGAGAACAATATGGAGGGTCCTTAAAAAACTGAAAATAGAACTATCATATGACTCAGAAGTCCTACTGTTGGGCGTATACCCTGAAAAGACCATAATGCTAAAAGACACATGTACCCCAGTGTTCATTGCAGCACTGTTTAGAATAGTCAAGAGATGGAAGCAATCTAAATATCCAGCAACAGATGAATGGATAAAGAAGATGTGATACATACACACACACATACTCATACACAATGGAACATTACTCAGCCATAAAAAGGAACAAAACTGGTCATTTGTAGAGATGTAAGTGGACCTAGAGTCTGTCATACAGAGTGAAGTAAGTCAGAAAAAGACCAATATCATGTAATATCAATTCTATGTGGAATCTAGAAAAATGGTACTGATGAACTTATTTGGAAAGAAGAAATAGCATCACAAATGTAGAAAACAAGCTTATGGTTACCAAAGGGGAAAATGGGAGGTGGGATGAGTTGGGAGATTAGGATTGACACATACTACTACATATAAAACAATTAATGAGAACCTACTGTATAGCATAGGAAACTCTACTCAGTGCTGTGTGGTAACCTAAATGAGAGGGAAATCTAAGAGTGGAAATCTCTCTTCTCTGTCTCACTCTCTTTGTGTGTGTATATGTGTGTTTATATAAACACACACATACATATATACATATAAAGATATATACACCTGTCTCTTATACACATCTAGGTTGTCATTTCCTTTTCCAATGCATGAAAGTGAAAAGTGAAAGTGAAGTTGCTCAGTCGTATCAGACTTTTAGCAACCCCATGGACTGCAGCCTACCAGGCTCCTCCATCCATAGCGCTTTCCAGGCAAGAGTACTGGAGTAAGGTAGCATTGCCTTCTCTGCAGATATCACTTAGGTATCATATATCCAAAGAGATGTGTATAAGAGACAGTACATATATACATATAAAGATATATACACACATATGTAACTATTCATTTTGTTGTATATCAGAAACTAACACAGAAATGTAAAACTATAATTCAATAAAACTGATTTTTAAAAAGTAAAGAAAAAGAAAAACGATTTATAAAATTTTTAAAAAGTAAAATCATGACATGTAAATGATTTTAACAATTTGCCTGCTGTTAAGCTCTCTCACCAACTTTATTAGTGTTTCTAAATATGTTCCAATTTTTGTCTGTCATCTTTAAAGAATGATGATGGGCAGAGGAATATCCCATTTTAGACTGGTAGATGCCATGGGCAAAGTTGGATTTTGTCAGGATTTGGAGTACCTGGGGAATTTTGGAAGTCACTATTTACAGAAAATTGATGCCCAATGAGGAGATATGGAGCTAGGGAGCATGTATTTTCTGCTAAATTGTTTGTTTTCCATAGCTTTATAGATCATTGTCTAATTTCAACTTTTCCATAAATACTGCTCAAACATGATTTATTCATCTACTCACTCCAGACCATCAGACTGCTACATGAACATAGAAATCGGCCTTGTAATAAAATATTTAGATCCCATAAGACTTCAAATCTCAGATAATCCCCTCAGATTTTAATGTGGTTTAGACATATTATTACAAATAAAGCTATGGCATATTATGATCACTGTAGTGAATTTTGAAATTTTAATAAACAGAGAGATCTCCAGAGATTAAATAAAAGATGCTAAAAACAGAAAGATGAATGATGAGAGTGGAAGTTCTGTATTATACTTGCTTTTCACAGGATACTGTAATGCCAGTCATTTTGTGTTTTTCAGCATTCATACTTAATAATGTGTTTTAGACTTCTGTGCTCTCTATTCAAAATCTCATTTCTTTACAGCATATATTTCTGTTTTTGCCACTGAAAAAATGATGCAGACTTCTTGCTTTCTTGTTTAAAGAAACAATAGCTATTTGAGACTGAAGACCTTTGTTTCAAATTTCAGCTACCAAGGTCTTAAAGCCTTCAAAAATTGTGTTTGTAATGGAAATTCCTTAGGAACTTCTACATGACACAATGACACTGAAGGCTTAAATTGTATTTTATAAAAGCCTCTTTTGCCTTCTTTGATTACTAACCTGTAAAAGCAAAAATTGTTTGAAAACTCAGGATTTAGTTTACTTCCAACTCTTCAGACAATCAGGATGCATTGACAGAGATTCTTATTCAAAGATTAAACCAATTCAAAGGCAAATTATGACAAAGAATCCTCCATCTAATACACAGGACTGCAAAGTTGCTCTGGCAATTGGAACAGGGTATGGTCCAATGATATGTCTAGTGTTGTTTGCCTCTATTAAAGAATTCCAGTGTTGTCAGAATATTTGTTTCTAAGCTACCTTACTTGACAGCTAAACTAATTTTAGGCTGCATTTTATCCTGTACTTATACAGAGCTTTGATGACAGGTGGCACCAAAGCAATTATTGAATTAGAAGGTGAAATAGAGTAAACCAAAGATAAAGTAGTTGCTTAATGAGTGTACTATAATTTAATGCTACATAATTGAAATGCATTTGTATTTGTTATCCATTATAAAAAAACAGTACTATTAATTTAAAACTATACTCATAACAATAATATTCACTCATAAGTGAAAAGTAAATTTTTTGAGTGAAGGAATTAATTGTGGCAAAATTGATACATTTATAAATGAGGTGTATACACATATGATTTAAAATGTTGAGAAATGGTAGAAAGAAAAACATGTTAAAAAATATAAACTGTAATTAAAAGCCAAAATATAAATGAGAAGACATTTGATTTTAGACATACAATGTTTAAAAATTACATATATATATATATGTATACATACAAATAGCAATAGAAGTTTTAGAAATTATAAATGCTCTAGTCACTTCAAGTGTTATGACAGTGAGCTAATCCAGTTTCCTTATCCATATAGTGTAGTTAATAAAGGCACATGAGATTACGAGGCCATATGCAAAGTAATTGAAGTCCCAAAGCAGAAAATATCTTTACTGAAGTTTTGTTGATATTATTTTATCATGAATAATAATATAAATTTCAGATTATTGAGATCCAGTGAGGTAAATTATATATTAGTCCAGTTTTTCTGAAGCATGTACGATGAGAAGACACAGCTCTGAAAAGGAAACATTGCTAATGTGTTCCCTTCCTGAGGCCCTCTGCTATTCATTTATTCATTCACATATGCATCTATTCACTCACTTAATGTGCTTATTCCTTTATTCCTAACCAAGCCATTCTTTGTTCAGCAGACATAAATTAAAATGTTGCTTAGTACAGGGATTATTCTTGAGCAATATTTGAAATGACTATAACCGAGTTCCATACTTTTTGATCATTGAAGTAAAATTTAGTATACTACAACACTATTTAACAAACTACACTGATATGCTTATTTTTCTAAACAAAGTCTCCTCTGAGTCCTAGGTAGCTTAGTCAGGAATGCAGATGAAGACACAGATATCGCTGCTGCTGCTGCTGCTGCTGCTGCTAAGTCGTTTCAGTCATGTCCGACTCTGTGTGACACCATAGACAGCAGCCCACCAGGCTCCGCCATCCCTGGGATTCTCTAGGCAAGAACACTGGAGTGGGTTGTCATTTCCTTTTCCAATGCATGAAAGTGAAAAGTGAAAGTGAAGTTGCTCAGTCGTATCAGACTTTTAGCAACCCCATGGACTGCAGCCTACCAGGCTCCTCCATCCATAGCGCTTTCCAGGCAAGAGTACTGGAGTAAGGTAGCATTGCCTTCTCTGCAGATATCACTTAGGTATCATATATCCAAAGCTACATTTATTTCCATGGCAATATAAACTATAAATTTCTTTTACCAGTGCCAGACCATTGATTTAGGCATGGGGATAAATAAAATTACATATGATAATAATATCTGATAATAGAATGAACTTTTTCACAGTGTTCTTTCTACTATATAGTAAAAATTTCAGAAAATTGATAAATTAATTTTTAGTCAAAGTAATTTATCATTTTAAATCTCAAATTCATTTCTCCATATTTAAAAAATTCTAGACATCTCTACATTTAAAAATGCTGGAGAGTGTGTGGAGAAAAGGGAACCCTCTTACATTGCTGATGGAATGCAAGTTGGCACAGCCACTATGGAGAACAGTGTGGAAATTCCTTAAAAAACTGCAGATAGAACTGCAATATGATCCAGCAATCCCACTGCTGGGCATGCACACTGAGGAAACCAGAACTGAAAGAGACACAGGTACCTCAGTGTTCACTGCAGCACTTAAAATAGTGAGGACATGAAAGCAACATAGATGTCCGTTGAGAGTTTAATGGATAAGGAAGTTGTAGCACATACACACCATGGAATATTCAGTTCCGTTCAGTCACTCAGTTGTGTCCGATTCTTTGTGACTCCAAGGACCACAGCATGCCAGGCCTCCCTGTCCATCACCAACTCCCGGAGTTTACTCAAACTCATGTCCATTGAGTTAGTGATGCCAGCCAGCCATCTCATCCTCTGTCATCCCCTTCTACTCCTGCCGTCAATCCCTCCCAGCATCAGGGTTTTTTCCAATGAGTCAATTCTTCACATGAGGTGGCCAAAGTATTGGAGTTTCAGCTTCAACATCATTCCCTCCAGTGAACACCCAGGACTGATCTCCTTTAGGATGGACTGGTTGGATCTCCTTGCAGTCCAAGGGACTCTCAAGAGTCTTCTCCAACACCACAGTTCAAAAGCATCAATCCTTCAGTGCTCAGCTCTCTTTATAGTTCAGCTCTCCTATCCATACATGACTACTGGAAAAATCGAGCCTTAACTAGACTGACCTTTGTGGGTAATGTCTCTGCTTTTGAATATGCTGTCTAAGTTAGTCATAACTTTCCCCTCCCCCCCAAGGAGAAATCGTCTTTTTATTTCATAGCTGCAGTCACCATCAGCAGTGATTTTGGAGCCCAAAAAATAAAGTCTGACTCCTTTCTCCAGCTATTTGCCACGAAGTGATGAGACCAGATGCCATGATCTTTGTTTTCTGAATGTTGAGTTTTAAGCCAACTTTTTCACTCTGCTTTTTCACTTTGATCAAGAGGTTCTTTAGCTCTTCTTCACTTTCTGTCATAAAAGTGGTGTCATCTGCATATCTGAGGTGATTAATATTTCTCCCAGCAATCCTGATTCCAGCTTATGATTCTTCCAGCCCAGTGTTTCTCATGGTGTACTCCACATATAAGTTAAATAAGCTGGGTGACAGTGTACAGCTTTGACATACTCCTTTTCTTTTTGGAACTAGTCTGTTCCATAACCACTTCTAACTGTTGCTTCCTGACGTGAACACAGGTTTCTCAAGAGGCAGGTCAGGTGGTCTGGTGTTCCCATCTCTTTCAGAATTTTCCATAGTTTATTATGATCCACACAGTCAAGGCTTTGGCATACTCAATAAATTGAATATTATTCAACTGTAGTATTACTCATGGAATATTACTCAACTGAAAAAAGAATGTATTTGAGTCAGTTCTAATGAGGTGGATGAAACTGGATCGTATTATACAGAGTGAAGTAATTCAGAAGGAGAAATGTCAATACAGTATATGAATGCATATATATGGAATTTACAAAGACAGTAACAATGATCCTGTATGCAAGGCAGCAAAAGAGACACAGATGTAAAGAACAGACTTTTGGACTATGTGGGAAAAGGAGAGGGTGGAATCATTTGAGAGAATAGCATTGAAACTTGTATATTACCATATGTAAAATAGAGGACCAGTGCTAGTTTGATGCATCAGTCAGGGGACTCACAATGAGTGCTCTGGGACAACTCAGAGGGATGGGTTGGGCAGGGAAGAAGAAGGGGGTTTCAGGATGGGGAGGCACATGAGCACCCATGGGTGATTTATGTGGATGTATGACAAAAACTACCGCAATATTTTAAAGAAATTATTCTCCAATTAAAACAAATTAATTAAATTAAAAAATGCTCACTAGATTCCATTAAGTGCAGTGATATGTCATTCAGGTTTTATAAATATTTCTTATATTTTTCCTTTATCACTGTGTGTTTGAGTTCTCCTGCTGCTGATACTGCTAAGTCGCTTCAGTGGTGTCCAACTTTGTGTGACCCCAGAGACGGCAGCACACCAGGCTCCCCCGTCCCTGGGATTCTCCAGGCAAGAACACTGGAGAGGGTTGCCATTTCCTTATCCAATGCATGAAAGTGAAAAGTGAAAGGGAAGTTGCTCAGTCATGTCCAACCCTTACCGTGGACTGCAGCCTACCAGGCTCCTCCATCCATGGGATTTTCCAGGCAAGAGTACTGGAGTGGGGTGCCACTGCCTTCTCAGAAAATAGCCTCTGGGTATATTAAAAAACTGTTTTTTCACTGTCATATCATAAATATAAGAAGGTCGTCTCATTTCTGAGCCTCCAAAGTAAGAAAATCTACTTAAAAAATAAATTTTGTTTATTTTTGGCTGCTCTGGTTCTCCGTTGCTGCATGGGCTTTTCTTTAGTTTTGGCGAGGGGGGCTGCTCTCTAGTAGTGATGTACCTGCTTCTCATTGTGGTGGCTTCTTATGTTTCACAGCATAGTCTGTAGAGTACATGGGCTTCAGTATTTGTAGTGCTTGGCCTCAGTAGTTGTGGTACACAGGTTTAGTCACTCCATGGCATATGGGATCTTCTGGGACCAGGGATCAAACACAAGTCTCTTGCTTTGGCAGGCAGATTCTTTACTACTGAGCCACCAGGGAAGCCCAGAAATATTTTTTTCTTGATTAAGCCATTTTGCTATAGCAAAATGTTTTATAGCATCCTTTAAAAAAAAAAAAGGAAGAAAGCAGAGGTAAATAACTCATTTATATAAATAATTCATGTATATAAATAATTCATGTATGTCTTTGAAATATTGTGTTTTTATTATGAAAATCCACAAAAATTAATATTACATAATGCACAAGTTTAGATTACAAAGAGGCACAAGGAAACTAGGACATGATGGATGTGTTAATATATATTAAACCATAACCACATAATTAATGTACCTATCACATTATTCTATATTCCATGTATCATATACATAGAAGCATATTAAATTTTGTTCTTTATGGGCAGGTGTTCATTGTATTGTAATAAACTTATTAAAAAGTCAGTGACTAGTACCCTTAAAACATGTGATTATTACTTTGTTGAGCTTTTCTTCCTACTTGCCATTTTCATTACCGTGAACTTCCACATGTTCCAGTTGGTTTTAGAAAAGGCAGAGGAACCAGAGATCAAATTGCGAACATCCACTGGATCATGGAAAAAGCAAGAGAGTTCCAGAGAAACATCTATTTCCGCTTTATTGACTATACCAAAGCCTTTGATTGTGTGAGTCACAATAAACTGTGGAAAATTCTTCAAGAGATGGGAATACCAGACCACCTAACCTGCCTCTTAAACCTATATGCAGGTCAGGAAGAAGCAGTTAGAACTGGACATGGAACAATAGACTGGTTCCAAATAGGAAAAGGAGTACATCAAGGCTGTATATTGTCACCCTGCTTATTTAACTTCTATGCAGAGTACATCATGAGAAACACTGGACTGGAAGAAGCACAAGCTGAAATCAAGATTGCTGGGACAAATATTAATAACCTCAGGTATGCAGATGACACCAACCTTATGGCAGAAAGTGAAGAGGAGCTGAAAAGTCTCTTGATGAAAGTGAAAGAAGAGAGTGAAAAAGTTGGCTTAAAGCTCAACATTCAGAAAACTAAGATCATGGCATCTAGTACAATCACTCCATGGGAAATAGATGGGGAAACAGTGGAAACAGTGGCAGACTTTGTTTTTTGGGCTCCAAAATCACTGCAGATGGTGACTGCAGCCATGAAATTAAAAGATGGTTACTCCTTGGAAGAAAAGTTATGACCAACGTATTCAAAAGCACAGACATTAGGTCTGTGCCAACAAAGGTCCGTCTAGTCAAGGCTATGGTTTTTCCAGGGGTCATGTATGGATGTGAGAGTTGGACTGTGAAGAAGGCTGAGTACCAAAGAATTGATGCTTTTAAACTGTGGTGTTGGAGAATATTCTTGGAAGTCCCTTGGACTGCAAGGAGATCCAACCAGTCCATTCTGAAGGAGATCAACCCTGAGATTTCTTTGGAAGGAATGATGCTAAAGCTGAAACTCCAGTACTTTGGCCACCTCATGCGAAGAGTTGACTCATTGGAAAAGACTTTGATGCTAGGAGGGACTGGGGGCAGGAGGAGAAAGAGACAACAGAGGATGAGATGGTTGTATGGCATCACTGCCTTGATGGACATGACTTTGGGTGAACTCCGGGAGTTGGTGATGGACAGGAACGCCTGACGTGCTGCAGTTCATGGGGTCGCAAAGAGTCGGACATGACTGAGTGACTGAACTGATGATGATAATAACATACAGTCAACATATATCTTCAAATCTGAAAAGTTGTACTTTCTTCTATACATAGACTGAATATGATTATAGATTTACATTTAAAAACAGAACATGCAGATTCTCTGTGCATATTCAGAATGATTCCAGGGACATCATGATCTTTGTGGAGGGACATGACTAAAGCCAGTCTAAAACTGAGTGTTGTCATTTTTGCCCTTTCGAAATGGAATTTTATACTTCTAATATCAATTTAATTTTTTTAAATAATTTTCTATATTTAAAGTATCTCTTTGGTAAAGACAGCTTCTTATTTCTCTTCCTTAAAAATTAGGTGTGTGTGTGTATGTATATATCTCCTTTAAAAATGTATGTGTATACATGTATGTGCATGCTAAGTTTCTCCAATAGTGTCTGACCCTTTGTAATCCCATGGACTATAGCCTACCAGGCTCCTCTGTCCATGAGATTCTCTGTGCAAGAATTCTGAAGTGGGTCACCTTTTCCTCCTCTAGGGGATGTTCCCCATCCAGTGATCAAACCCACGTCCCTTATGTCTTCTGCACTAGAATAATACTAGCTGTTGGAAAAGAAATCAAGTGATCTAAGGGAAAATAGAGATGACTCTTTTTGTATTGGTTCTCAGGCTTAGGTAATAGCATCTGGATCTTATATATCTGTAGCAACAGAATGCTCTCAATTTCTAAAAGTTGAAACAGTAATGATACAAGTTGAATTATTCTCAGAATTGTTTGATTGTGTCTTACGATCGTGAATTATATTAGCCAGTTTCTTCCCATTGGTCTTTATTCCATGGTCTAAGCTCTGCACAAGTAGTCACTGAATCACATAAGAAAACATAATGAACACTGCAGGAGCACTAATTTACCAAGGAAACTTGACATCATGCAAGAACTACTCTTAAATTTCTTTAAAATATATAGGCATATATTTATATATATATATATTGCTGTCTTTGTCATGGATAATAAGACACACCTTTAAATATATGAAGTTAGTGCTTAAGTTGAGTAAAGAAAGTTGGTATTTTTAAACTGTGTTTACTTTTGAGAAACATCTGAAGGACATATTCCTATCAAATGCTGTACTTAATTAGTTGGGGGTGAAAGTCAAGTGGTAAACATAAGATCAAAGGCTTTTCCAGGAAAGTGGTATATGTGATTTTACCATTAAATTACCTTTAGAAATAACACTGTTGTTATTTGGCAGCTAAGTCATATCCAACTCTTTTGTAACCCCATGGACTGTAGGTCGCCATGCTCCTCTGTCCATGGGCTTTTCCAGACAAGAATATTGGAGAGGGTTGCCATTTTCTCCTCCAGGGGATCTTCCCGACCCGAGAATTGGACCTGTGTCTCCTGCACTGCAGATAGATTCTTTACTGTCTCAGCCACCAGGAACAGGAACCCCTGAAATAATATACTAATAACAAAACAGAAGAATGGGAAATAAAAACTAAATTAAGTTTTGCTATCAATTTTCAGAAAAGTTAATAGTGTTGTGAAGAAACATGTAACACAGTTAAAATAACACCAACAATAATAAAACTAAATGATTTCATGTTCCTCATCTCTTTTACACCTATGCTCAACTTGAAAACTAATATAGAAATATATGTTAATGACTTTTTATTCAGAAAACCAGCATATGGAGAAAATATGGACTAGTGTCCCAAAGAACTATATTGACTGAGTTTGGATACTGGTTTCTTTCACAGAATGAAGAAAGGGAAATCAAAACATAAAGTGAAAACAGTGATAATTGTTGTAAATATTACCTGGTTCCCACTAGATTTTGGAGGAAATGTGTAAATTTCTTCTTTCTTGTAGTCATTCACATGTGGACCTGGTCAGGATATTTCCTGTGAGATTTAGCTCGACACACAGGCAGGCATAAGAGGCAAGTTTCCTGGAGACAAACCATTATGTATACTTTAAAGTATAGGAAATACTCCTTTAGATACTAATTTGTAGCAAAAGAAATAGAACACAGAAGTTGAAGTCAAAGAAATGGATCCACTATGGAGTCAGATTTGTTCTTCCCTATTATGAACACATCACTGAAATTACTTCATTTATTGACATTGTACTGTATTGCCATAAGTTTTATAAACCTGTTGTTGAACTCAGTGTCTCTACATGTGGGTGCATGCAAAGTCACTTCAGTCGTGTCCGACCCTTTGTGATCCATGGACTGTAGCCAGCCAGGCTTCTCTGTCCATAGAGTTCTCCAGGCAAGAATATTGGAGTGGGTTGCCATGCCCTCCTCCAGGGGATCTTCCCAACCCAGGGATTGAACCTGACTGTCTTACATCTCTTGCATTGGCAGGCAGCTTCTTTACCACTAGACCACCTGAGAAGCCCATCTCCTCATCATGACCCTCAAAAAACTCTCAGAAGTATATCATTGACATTAAATTCCGTATCTCTGAAGGCTAAAAGCTTATCGGTTACGCTTAAATAACTTCTTACTCCACAATGTAACCTGACATTAGACTTTTCTTCTACATGCATGCTTTTATGAATAAGTGACCTTTCCCATCACATTGCTTAAAAATATTCCTATACTGATGACTCCAAGTGATATATTACTTTTTCCATTAATCCCATGCTAAAGCAATCTGACAACATAATATCCCCACCAAAATACCTAGTTACTATTTCAGACTATAGATATTCCAAATCAGACTCACAGTTTACCTCCCCATACCCTGCTCCTCATCCTGACTTCCCCGTCTTATTCTCTTGATATTTCTTGGAGCAATGTTGACTTTCTCTTTGATACTCTATAACTTAAAAGTTATGGTTAAAAGTCACAATACTCAAATACTGCTATAAAATTAGTAATCTTAAAATGAATAATGGGAAATAATACCACACACAGATATTCATATGAAAATAAGCAGAAACTGACAAATTCTGTCCTTGTTTCTGTTACTAGTCATAGAGTCATAGCTGGTATTTACAACTACTTTCTTGTATTACTACCCATCCTGTATTCCCTTTGCCATCAGGAGGTGCCCTAACTGGTCATGCTTCTTTATCTTGAGAGGTGAGCCAAACCCTTAAAAAATATCTTTATTTGAAGGATAATTACTTTACAATATTGTGTTGGTTTCTGCTATATACGAACTTGAATCAGCCATAGGTGTGCATAAGTCCCCTCCCTCTTGATCCTCTCCCTTGCACCCCATCTCACCCCTCTAGGTTATCAGAGAGCACTGGATTTGAGCTTCCTGTGTCATACAGGAAATTTCCCCTGGCTATGCTACTCTCAGTTTGTCCCACCCTCTCCTTCCTGCCCTGTGCCCACAAGTCTGTTCACTATGTCTGCATCTCCATTGCCATCCTGTAAACAGATCTTGGCCATTACTAGTCCTGTTTAGATTGAGTTATTGTAGTTTCTATTGACCTTAATCACACTAACATGGTGATATTACTAAAGATACACTGGGTATCTTCTGTATTCTAGAAATACTCTTCCTTACCTCCACTATGGGGTACTGGTCTGGTTTACCCTCAGTATTTAGAACCAATTACTCAAGCCACCACTGTAGCTCTTTTCTTTGCTTATTGATTCAGATAAATGAGGAGTGCAAAGTGGCTATGGATCTGGTAGGCTTTTACACATAAGCATTATTTGTGACTAGCACACTTGCTTACAATGGATTGGTCTTTGAAATGTGAGTTGTTACTGCCAAGGCTTTTTTACTTGGTACTTGGAGATATGCTGAAGTTTCAGAGATAGACTGTAGTAGTGAAATACATAATAAATGCATATTTTTTAAGCTATTGATAAAAAGGCAAGCTCACTGCCAGTGCAGATTAAAATGTGACAAGAGGTAGCATCATTTGATGTTAGAATAAACATATCTACTTTTTCGTAGTCTAAGTTTCTCAGAACTTGAATTCTGTCCAGGGAATTTAACCAAGCATCACTCATCAGTTAATATTTTAAGTGAAATTCAATTGAGCCTTCTTTCTATTTGAACTGTGATTTCTAAAAAGTAATATGGTAATAATACTCATTTCAGTAGACATACTGAGCAAACTGAAAATACTAACCTCTGACCCTTTTACAGTCTTCAGTCATGCAGAGAGTTTGCAGTTTAACTAAAGAAATTGACAGTGGAAACAATGCAGTTACACCGTTTGACTTTTATAGTCTCCTCAATCAAATAAGAGGACCTTTGGAAGACAAGAGAAAAATCTTCTACTTCAATTTGGTACAAAATTGCTGACTGCTGACAAACGCTAGATCTATCAAAGTCATAAGCAGTTCTGGATCTTACCAACATCAAAAAAATCTTCATAATCACCACACAGAAAGAGCAGTTCACTTGCTGTGATGTGCATCTGTATTTGTGTGACAAAAAAAAAAAAAAAACAACACCTAAATACAGTGTGTGCATGGCATTTAAAGCAACACAGGAAACCTGAGGAGATTCATATTCAAAACTGCTATAGTTTACACAAACACACATACCCACATACACATCATACACACACATTCCATTTACCAGATACAATTGCTGCTCCAGACTCTTATTTTATTCATTTCCAAGATATTTTCTAAAATCATTATTTCAAATATGTATTTTTTATTCTTATATATTAAGTAAAAATGAAAAGATACCTTCAACCATGCTTTTATTTAATTTCCATAGATGAACATAAGTAGAATAGATATATGGTTTACATGTTAATACGACAAACCTTGACAGCATATTAAAAAGCAGAGATAACACTTTGCCAAAAAAGGTCTGTCTAGTCAAAGCTGTGGTTTTTCCAGTAGTTTCAGATATGAGAATTGGACCATAAAGAAGGGTGAGCCACAAAGAATTGATGTTTTTGAATTGCGGTACTGGAGAAGACTCTTGGGAGTCCCTCGGACTGCAAGGAGATCCAACCAGTCCATTCTAAAGGAAATCAGTCTTGAATATTCATTGTAAGGCCGGATGCTGAAGCTGAAGCTCTCCAGTACTTTGGCCACATGATGGGAAGAGCTGACTCACTGGAAAAAGACCCCGATGCTGAGAAAGATTGAAGGCAAAAAGAAAGGGGGGCAGCAGAGAATGAAATGGTTAGACAGCATCACCGACTCAATGGACATGAATTTGAGCAAACTTCAGGAGATGGTGGACAGAGGAGCCTTGTGTGCTGTGGTCCGTGAGGTTGCAAATAGTCGGACATGAATTAGCGAGTGAACAATGGCAAAAAAAAATTTATTTAAATAATTCCTCTGTATATGCCTATGTTATTCCAAAATATACAATTAATATTTTCTCATTCATATTTCCCTGGAGATATGTGGGAAAAAATTTACCACAGTGCAGTTACAATCTTCTGGCTTTTTTCCTGTAGCTGATCAAAGTCTCTACCAGCTCAGGCTCATGTCTAAAAAAAATGGGTCTACCACCCACTAGTGATGATGAAACCGGGGTGCTAGTCTGTCACTGACTAGCTCCGTGTCTCAGAGAAGTTCCTTCTGTGTAAGTGTTTTCTTAGTTTTAAAAGGAGATTGATAATAGGTAATTCTGAACATTAAATGACAGTGCATATTTTTGGAAGCTTTCTTTTTATACCCACTTTTTAATATTGCCTAATAACTCTATGCAATATTAACTGATATAATTATGGAGATAGCAGAAAAATCATAGAAACTACTACATGAGAAAATTTAAAAAAGAATATATGTATACATACAATTATATCACTTTGCTGTACATCTAAAACACGTTGTAAATCAACTATACTCTAATAAAATTGCCCAAAAGAGACAGTACAATGGGAAAAAATAATATAATTTTTATTGTATTAAACTAAGTATGTTTATGTTAAATAGATAAAAATGTGTGTTATCATTATAAATCATTTTAGGAATTTGAGCCTCCTCTCTTTGCTTTGAGATTTTCTGTAAAATCATCCCATTTTCAGAGAATGAAACACTTCTGTGGGCTCTGACCCCCTGGTTTTATAAACACTCCCAGGGGAGCAGATCAGTCCTCACTTTTAAAAATCTTCTTATAGACAGCCCTGTTTCCTTCTCCAGGGGATTTTCCCAAACCCAGGAATCCAACCCCAGTCTCCTACATTACAGGCAGATTCTTTACCATCTGAATCACCAGGAAAGCCGACAGACAATCTGATTACTTTCCAACTTCTTACCGATTGTAATGAGAAAAGGAATTGAGAGTCCCCTGCTAGAAATGCCGTCATATAATCCAAATTAAAAAAAGTTTGATTTCAGTGCAAAACAAATTAGAATAACTCTCATGTAGTAATAGTACTGAGTGCCTGGCCACAGACCCTCTCCTGGCTGCTTTCTTTAATCATCTGTGGGACAGTTTATTATCACCAAATGTTTTCAACAAAATAAGTGGTATTGACTTTGAGAAAGTTTCCTCCCTCATCAAAAACTCCCTCATACCTTCCTTTTTGTTATATAACTCAATTTTAATGATATGTTATTGAAATCAAGCTCTGTTGATCAGATTAATTAGTATTTGACCATAGCAACAAATGAAAAGATTTAAGATTGAATGCCATCAGGACCCTAACTTTAAAATCCCAGCCTTCCCTCCTCCCTTTTGTCTTTCCTTCCTTCCTTCATTCCTACTGTTTCCCTGCTCTCCCCCTCCAGTATCCCTCCTTTACTTCATTGGTCCCTTCTTTAGTTCACACGTCCAGGCCATGGTTCCAACAACAAAGCCACGTATAAATACTAATGTTTTATATCTCGTAACAACGTATGAGATAAGGTATATTACTATCCTTATTTTTCAGGTAAAGAAATTGAGGCAAGAGAGGTTGCACAGTTTGGCACATATCACACAGCTGATGTGATATTTGTATCTTTATGTAAGTATATATGTACATTTTGGTGGTGTGTGGATTTGAATGCAAGTAGTTCACCTCCAAAATAGTGTGTCTGTGTGTGTGTGTGTGTCTGTGAAATAAATATCTCAAAGCATATTTCTTGCTCAAGAAATAATAGGAATATCAGGGGAATGTGCATAGATACTCCAAAATTTAATAGTATTTCCAAGCTCACATGACCTAAGCAATATTTATTTTTACTTTTGTGCATACATATCCAGATATTGTAAAGAGATACATTTGAGTAAATTCTATAGTAATAAGAACCTGAGATGCAGCTGAGGATTGCATTTTAGTTTCTTTAGACAAACTACATGTTTCCACATGTTATGTGGGGACTGATTTGTCATTCTTGGGAAATGTTTTATATCTGTGTGATCCCATATTTATCCAAACATGAAACTCAGTACTTCAACTGGTTCAGCAGGAATTATGTATGAACAACTGAAAGTCACAGGAAAACTTGCAAAGGGTCTAATCATTCATTGCATATCCTAGGCCATCTGCTGGTGCTGCTGTTGCTAAGTCTCTTCAACCGTGTCCGACTCTGTGCGACCCCATAGTGGGCAACCCACCAGGCTCCGCCATCCCTGGGATTCTCCAGGCAAGAACACTGAAATGGGTTGCCATTTCCTTCTCCAATGCATCAAAGTGAAAAGTGAAAGTGAAGTCGTTCAGTCATGTCTGACCCTCAGTGACCCCACGGACCGCAGCCTTCCAGGCTCCTCTGTCCGTGGGATTTTCCAAGCAAGAGTACTGGAGTGGGGTAGCATTGCCTTCTCCTATTTACAGTTTATCTTCTCTCTAATATTCTTAGTACTGTACCACATCCTCTTAAGCTTTGGAATCAGATTATCTCTGCTCTTGAGGTTAGAGCTTTCATAGCACATTTATTTGGATGTTTTAAACGTCTCAAATCTTTTTATCAATGAATACATGTATGAAGAGACAAGGGACTTCCCTGGTGGCTCAGCAGTAAAGAATCCTCGTGCCATGTGGGAGATGCAGGAGATGTGGGTTTGATCCCTGGGTCAGGAAAATCCCCTGGAGGAGAGCAGGGCAGCCCACTACAATATTCTTGTCCAAAGAATCTCGTGGACAGAGGAGCCTATCGGGCTATGGCCCATAGTGTTACAAAGAGTTGGACACAACTGAAGCAACTTAGCACAGCATACACACACATGAAGGAGCAAATAGGTTACATGTTTGTGTGCCTGTGCATTTGTGTATGTTGTATGAGAAAGCATGATATGAATACACAGGATAGTGATATAATCTTAATAAATATGGATTATGGTGACTAAATAATTTAGCAGATTCCCCAGAAAACATACTAATAGTCTGAGACAAAAATCAAAAGTGCTGGTAACTTTATCAAAAATATGAAAACCCAAAGAGCCAAAAGTTTGGGATGTGCAACAAGAAAAGATGTGAAGCAATGCCAGGCAACACATTGCACATAATGATCTACAAAAGAAACCTTCACAGCATTTCTCAGGACAAATTGACACAGAAATTATGCAGGAAAAAAGTTGAGAAAACATATTCACACAGTTAACATCTTAAGTCTTAGCATAAACAATTAACCTCCCTTAGGTTTCTCCTTTGGGAGAGAGAGAGATAGGAAGAAAGGAGAGAAGGGAAGGAGGAAGAGAGACAGAGGAACAAAATCAATGCTTTGCCTTCTAATATGAACAGCTTTGAATAGTAGTTTTCTTAAAAGCAAACATTTTTGGAGAGCAAATTGCTCATCATGTGAGATTGTTCAGTCCATTCCTGGAATCCTTGGGTCTTACTCATTGATGTAGGTTTCTCAGGGTGTGGTAAGTCCATTCATGTTTGTGACTGATCTTTAATAATTCAAGTCATACTACTTTAATCAGTGAACCAAAATGCTGATGAAATCTTGACATTGCTTATAATTTTACCTGTTATATCTAATATGTTGCATGCCCTTTTCCACATACAGTTATCACTATTAATTGTTGTTGTTAATATAATCATGCATTGTTAATATTATAATTAACATTGCTAATATTCAGACATTGCAAGTTGATATCATCTGGTTAATTTGGGAAGCAAACTCTTTTTTATTCTTTGTCTAACTCATGATAGGTCAATTTACCTTAAGATTCTGTCTTCTACTTTGGTATTACTCTCTCCACTATATTAAAATGATGTAATATACTTCCAGTGTTAACTTCCACCCATATATGGGAGATTCCTAGAAATAAACTTCCAGCTGAGAATTCTCCATTTGGTTTAAGAATCAAATGCCTAAATGTGTTCTGGACACCTGTGCTTGTATTATCAAAGGCACCTGAAACTCATTACCTCTAAAGGGGAATTCATATTCCTTGCTCCCTAATGGCTTATATTCCCATACTTTCTGTCTCATTTAGTAGAAAGTACATTTATTCTCTTACATTAGAATCTAGAAAATTATCATTGACATTTATTTTCTTTCCTTCACCTCTCACATCAAATCTTTCACTGAAAGTATTGAGAATCATATTTTTCCTACTGAAGATGGCAGATAGGACTTTATTTGACCATTAGTCATTGCTCCAAGGCTTAAGTACTAAAAGTCAATGACTTTTTAATTTACATCTGGATATTCATAATGTAAACAATACCCTCTAAACATTCTCTCATTTAAATTATATCTGAAGAGCATCTTGCTTTGTTCAGGTTTATTTTACTGTCCCTGGGAGCACTTATATCGTAGGGTGACACTTTACAATTAAAGTCAGCAAACATAACTTAGATCAACACAAGAAACATTGTTAACTCCTTTGTTGTTCTGATATCAGTATATAAATCTATGACCCAGGCTTGGAATTGACAGCTTTATTTAACATTCAGAATTTAAACTATGTATGATTTTGCTCACACTGATTTCAGTACACTTTTCCTGAGCAATTAAGATACAAATATTTTAACTTAATAAAACTTATGTCCTTCTTGAACAGCTAGCCTATAAGCAAAATTTATTTGAACTTATACAGTTATTTAAGGCAGGTTTTCAATTTGTGCTTGAAAGGCCCTCATGTTGGCTACAATAAAAACTTAACTGTGAAATCGGCAAGTTGATTAATTGCATGTTTTCTCCAGTTTCCTCTCCTATTTGGATCCTATATACACACTCTCATGTTGTTGTATTAGGAAAATGTGATCTTTTTGTTAATGCCTGGTGTTTTCTCTCTCTTCAAGTGAATTAGCAACCTTTTTAATATTTAATGTTAAATCAGGCAAAACCTTCAGTATTACTCCACAGCAATGATACCTTTCAAATATAGGAAAGTACATTAATATGACCAGTTGTTGCTGAATCAGTGCAGTTTGTGGGTAGAATTGGGTAGGCACTAAGAGAGATTATAGTTACAGAGATTAAAGAGAAATTTAGATAGGAATTGCCTTTCTGCATGCTATTTTGTTGGTCTGAGTTATCATCAGGGTAACTCAGAAGTGGATAAAAAATGAATGTCAGTTACACCTAATTAATCACAGGAGATAAAAACTAGAAGAGGATTTTTTGCTTTTGCTTTTTTTCCCCCTATCAAGTGCTTTAATAGTTCTTCTGAAGTAACATTGGAAACAATAATAAAGGGAGATGTAAATATATATGCAAAAGGTTTCCTCAATCCTGGAATCAGTTGTTCACTTTTCTCACTTGTAAGTAGTTTTTTAGAACGCTTTTAGACAAAAACCAATAGCACTAAAATGATGAGACTATTAGCATATGTATAATTGTCATATATTATGTCATACATATAATATATTATTTAATCTTTATATTAATATATTATGACATATTTTTGGAAGAAAAGCTATGACCAACCTAGACAACATATTAAAAAGCAGAGAGATTACTTTATCAACACAGGTCCATCTAGTCAAAGCTCTGATTTTTCCAGTAGTCGTGTATGGATGTGAGAGTTGGACTATAAAGAAAGCTGAGTACCAAAGAATTGATGCCTTTGAACTGTGGTGTTAGAGAACACTCTTGAGAGTCCCTTGGACTGCAAGGAGATCCAACCAGTCCATTCTAAAGGAGATCAGCCCTTTCATTGGAAGGACTGATGCTAAAGCTGAAACCCCAATACTTTGGCCACCTGATACAAAGAACTAACCCATTGGAAAAGACTCTGATGCTGGAAAAATTGGAGGCAGGAAGAGAAGGGGGCAACAGAGGATGAGATGGTTGGATGGCATTATAGACTTGATGGACATGAGTTTGCATATGCTCTAGGAGTTGGTGATGAACTGCGGACTACAGTTCATGGAGTCACAAAGAGTTGGACATGACTGAGTGACTGAACTGAACTGATTGTGATATATATGTCACTTATTATGAGTATATTAGTGTGTGCTCCTCTATCCATGGGATTTCTCAGACTAACCCATTGGAAAAGACTCTGATGCTGGAAAAATTGGAGGCAGGAAGAGAAGGGGGCAACAGAGGATGAGATGGTTGGATGGCATTATAGACTTGATGGACATGAGTTTGCATATGCTCTAGGAGTTGGTGATGAACTGCGGACTACAGTTCATGGAGTCACAAAGAGTTGGACATGACTGAGTGACTGAACTGAACTGATTGTGATATATATGTCACTTATTATGAGTATATTAGTGTGTGCTCCTCTATCCATGGGATTTCTCAGGCAAGAATACTATAGTGAGTTGCCATTTTCTTCTCCAGGGGATCTTCTAGACCCAGGGATTGAACTCATGTCTCCTGCACTGCAGGTGTATTCTTTGCAACTGAACTATTATAGATTTGATGACGGAGTTACTTTGAACTTAAATTTTTATTTTTTTAGTTTTTTTTATTAATTTAAAATTTTATTTTATTTTACAATACTGTAATGGTTTTGCCATACATTGACATGAATCAGCCACAGGTGTAGACAATTTCCCAATGCCTAAGCCACCTCCCACCAACCACCCCACACCATCTCCCCAGATCATCCTGTACACCAGCCCCAAGCATCCTGTATCCT